>JXCR01138646.1:0-25089 GCA_002079205.1 Phalaenopsis hybrid cultivar | reverse complement strand
CTACAACAACACATCCTTCCTTAGCTTTAAAACAACAAAGCCATAGGATATCGAGGTCGTTCTCCTAGTGCAATATAAATCCTCAAACACATCTTTTAGGCATTTGTACAATTCTGTTGTACAATCTAAGCCCCATAAATCCTCAAACACATCTTTTAGGCATTTGTACAATCCTGTTGTACAATCTAAGCCCTAGAACATAAATCCTCAAACATATTTTTAGGCCTTTTTCGAGGTTGGTTGCCTAGTGCAACATAAATCCTCAAACACATCTTTTAGGCCTTCGTACAATCATATTGTATAATATAAGCCCTATCCTAGTGCAACATAAATCCTCAAACACATCTTTTAGGCCTTTGTACAACCGTATTGTATATCTAAAGCCCTAACTCTCCTCAAACGCATCTTTTAGGCATTTGTACAATCCTGTTGTACAATCTAAGCCCTAACTCGCATTAGGATTCCGAGGTTGTCATTGGCATTTGTACAATCTTGTTGTACAATCTAAGCCCTAAACTTGCCTCAAACACATATTTTAGGCATTTGTACAATCTTGTTGTACAATCTAAGCCCTAAACTCGTCTTAGGACTCCGAGGTAGTCATTCGTCATGACCTAAATCCTCACATCTTCAAGGTTATTTGTGCTGATTGCTTCACACAATCATTTGTCATGACCTAAATCCTCACCTCTTCAAGGTTATTTGATATTGCTTCACACAAATGGCATTTGTACAATCCTGTTATACAATCTAAGCCCTAACTTGCCTTAGGATTCCGAGGTTGTCACCAATCCTGTTGTACAATCTAAGCCCTAAACTCGCCCTAGGACTCCGAGGTAGTCGTTTGTTACGACTAATCCTCACATCTTCAAGGTTATTTGTGCTGATTGCTTCACACAAATGTAAATCCTAATAAACACCTCACATCTTCAAGGTTATTTGTGCTGATTGCTTCACACAAATGTAAATCCTAATAAAAAATTGTCTCACATCTTCAAGGTTATTTGTGCTGATTGCTTCACACAAATGTAAATCCTAATAAATCCTCACATCTTCAAGGTTATTTGTGCTGATTGCTTCACACAAATATAAATCCTAATAAATTCACATCTTCAAGGTTATTTGTGCTGATTGCTTCACACAAATATAAATCCTAATAAATAAAAAAAATTGCAGGATCAATATTTGTGGTGCTGATTGCTTCACACAAATGTAAATCCTAATAAAAAAAAAAATACCCTTATTTGTGCTGATTGCTTCACACAAATGTAAATCCTAATAAATAAAAATTGCAGGATGAAATGACAGCCTTAGGACTCCGAGGTAGTCGTTTGTTACGACTTAAATCCTCACATCTTCAAGGTTGTTCGACAGCCTTAGGACTCCGAGGTAGTCGTTTGTTACGACTTAAATCCTCACATCTTCAAGGTTGTTTGTGCTGATTGTTTCACACAAATGTAAATCCTAATAAATAAAAATTGCAGGATGAAACATCTGATTGCTTCACACAAATGTAAATCCTAATAAATAAAAAATTGCAGGATGAAACATCTAAAAATTGCTTCACACAAATTGTAAATCCTAATAAATAAAATTGCAAGGATGAAACATCTAAATGATCTCTCCTAAATTGAAGCCAAATAATAGGATAGCTTAGAAAGTCAACGAAGTTCTCCTTCGGATCTGTGACATTCTANCATGACTTAAATCCTCACATCCTCAAGGTTATTTGTGCTGATTGCTTCACACAAATGTAAATCCTAATAAAAAATTGCTGGATGAAATATCTCAATAATTTCTCCTAAATTGAAGCCAAATAATAAGATAGTTTGGGAAGTCATCGAAGTTTTCCTTTGAATCTATGACTTCCTCTAGTATCTCCTCCTCTGNTAAATCCTCAAACACATCTTTTAGGCATTTGTACAATCATGTCGTACAATTTAAGCCCTAAACTTGTTTTAAGACTCCGAGGTAGTCGTTTGTCACGACTTAAATCCTCACATCTTCAAGGTTATTTGTGCTGATTGCTTCACACAAATGTAAATCCTAATAAACACCTCACATCTTCAAGGTTATTTGTGCTGATTGCTTCACACAAATGTAAATCCTAATAAAAAATTGTCTCACATCTTCAAGGTTATTTGTGCTGATTGCTTCACACAAATGTAAATCCTAATAAATCCTCACATCTTCAAGGTTATTTGTGCTGATTGCTTCACACAAATATAAATCCTAATAAATCTCACATCTTCAAGGTTATTTGTGCTGATTGTTTCACACAAATGTAAATCCTAATAAATAATTGCAGGATGAAACATCTAAATGATTTCTCCTAAATTGAAGCCAAATAATAGGATAGCTTATCACATCTTCAAGGTTATTTGTGCTGATTGCTTCACACAAATATAAATCCTAATAAATAAAAAAAATTGCAGGATACATCTTCAAAGTTATTTGTGCTGATTGTTTCACACAAATGTAAATCCTAATAAATAAAAATCGTAGGATGAAACATCTAAATTATTTCTCCTAAATTAAAGCCAAATAATAGGATAGCTTAAGAAGTCACCGAAGTTCTCCTTCGAATCTGTGGCATCCTCTAGTGTTTCCTCTTTTGGACTCCAAAATAAAACGTTCTAAATTTGAACCAATCCCCTTTACATTTCTTAGTCCGATATCTTTGAAATGTCATTACCACTTGAACTCCTTGAAGATAATTTTTCTTGACTTTTATCGAGAGTATTCTTAGGTAACTTTTGTTACCTAAGATGTAATTAACTATAGGGGCTTGCCCTTATATGAAGCTTTTCCCGAACCCAGCTTAATATAAACCATATTTAATTCCTTATATTAAATAGGGGAACTTGTCGGCCAATACATTGGTTTCGTGGACCAAATGGATGTCATAACTTTCTTTAGTTTATTTGATCGAGCCTCACCCTCAATTCTTGTGTTCATCCTTTGGGATAGATACAGGATTTGAGGTAAAGCGCTCTTTCATTTAAACTATAAAAATTATGGGGTCACTTTGACTTCATCTTTTTCAAAACTAAATTTTTTTAAACGTCCTTCCGAAGCGGGCAATGGGATTTCAATTCCGATGACCGACAGCTTCTTACGGGCAAACCCCACACCAAAAATAGTGCCGACAACCCACTAAGATATGACCTAGGTTTAGGTAGGTCACTAAAACCTTACTTTTCTGCTTTACATAAAATGCTCTAACATGCATATTGAGTTTCAGGTGGTGGAATGAGAAGACTCGCCAGGTACACTTTTATAGCTTACAACATTGTCTTTTCTTAAGCTTTCCACACTTTGCTTACTTACCTGCATTTATGAAAAAATACAAACTTGCATGCTAAACAACGATGTCAGCTTGCATGAAAACTAAAACTATCAGGATAGCCATAAAACCAAAACCAAAAGCAAAACTAAAATAAATTAAAATAAAATTCACCGCCTCAACATTCAAAATATAAGACAACTCAAAATTTAGTCACAAACATCACACAAAACAACAACTACAACTAAATTAAGACGTCTCTATTGGATGATTGGGAATCCTTCGGAGGAGGTAACTTATGGTTGCTAACAAGGCTTCCCACGGTCTAAATGAAAGTATGGAACCCATTATGTTGAGTTCATTAAATTCATTTGGACTAAGTGAATCCAATAGAAAATAGTAATGCCGGAACGAGAGAACCGTAGGATCTTAACCAGTGTCTCTTTAATCAAATTTAACATCCCCCATAACATTTAAAGAACCTCAACCATAGGGCTGTTTGATTTAACATCATAACTTGACACCCTAAAAAACTTAAACTTGTTATGGCAAGGAGCTTGGAGCTCGCATGGTGGGCAGCACGACTATCTTCAACAGTAAAACCAATTTTACCCAGCTAAACCAATTTCCTTTCTTAGAATTAAACAACCAAGCCATAGGATTTTGAGGTTGTCTGCTTATGCACATGATTCCTCACCTTATCTTTAGGCCTTTGTGCAGCTCTGTTATACAATATAAGCCCTAACTCGTCTTAGGATTATGAGGTTGTCGTCCATCACAACCTAAATCCTCACATATTCCAGGTTATTTGTATGATTGTTTCACCCTAACAAATAAAATATATAGGATGAAACACCTAAATACTTCTCCTCAAAATCGAAGCCAAGTCATAGGATGGACGTGAAGTCACCGAGGTTTTCTTCTCGATCTATGACATCCCCTAGATCTTCCTCCTTTTGACTCTACAATAAATGTTCCAAATTTGAACAATTCCCATTTCACACCTATTTGTTCGATATCATTAATAAGTCCTATCCTTTGAAATCCTTGAAGATAATACTTCCTGTTTTTTATCGAGATTTTTCTTAAATGACTTCGATCATTTAGGATGTAATTAACTATAGGTGCTTGCCCTTATAGGAAGCTTGTCCGAACCCAGCTTAATATAAATCCTATTTAATTCTTCATATTAAATAGGGAAAATTGTCGGCAAATAAAATGGCTTCATAGAGCAAAGGGACGTCATAGATTTATTAGTTTATTTAATGGAGCCGCATCCTCAAGTCTTGGGTTTATCCTTCGGGATAGATACAGGGTTTGAGGTATAGTGCTCTTTTATTTAAACTATGAAAAATATGGGGTCAGTTTGATTTCATATTTTTCTAAACTATATATATATATCTGTGTGTGTGTGTGTGTGTGTGTGTGTGTGTGTGTGTGTGTGTAAATTAAAATGTCCTTCCGAAGCAGACGATGAGATTTCGATTCCAGTGACCGATAACTTCTTACGGACAACTTATCAAACAATATAGTGCCGACAACAACTATGCAAATTTTACCCCTACTAGAGATAATATGAATAAACTCTACCGCTACCTTACGGATAAAGTAGCAAATTGGGAGGCCAAAGATGATGGAAATATAAGTTTTCCCTCATTATTTTTAAATCTAGTTTCAATAGCCTGACACTTCTTCATTTCATCAAAATTACTGTTTACTATGAAAATTAGTAAGGTAACAAAGGAGAGCACTATTTTAAATTATTACATTCAAACCGGAAAGCCTATTGATGTTAGAGCTATTATTGTGAAATCAATTTTGGGTTTGATTGCCAATGGATCTGCAACTGGACTGGGACATCCTTCCATTATTTTCCTACAATGAAGTCAATCGCAAGTACCTTATGAAAGTTGGGAAAAGTGCTTCTTCCTTGGAAGCCGATGGATCCAGAAGTCTATTGAAACTATATTGGAATGGGAGATGAAAGTGATATGAATGTTTTGATGGATCAAAGATCTCAGAATTCATCACATGTTCAGCCCTACTACAATTCGAGTGCACTTTTGAAGAAGGTCAAGAAGATTGAAAAAGAGGCGCTGAATCTCATGCATCTGGTTGGAAATATTTCTAAAATGTTGGATCATTAAGATTTGAGACAAAAGGAACATTTTGAACAGACTGGGCATATTGAAGATGGATTGGTACGTATGTTCAAGAAATATGCTTGGATTGAGGAGGAAAATTCAACTGATGAATTTCCATATCAACCCTTCTACAACCTGTATGTGCACTACCAATCTAAGGGAGATATCCAGGAGGATGATAGTGAAGAAGATGTTTGAATATAATTAATGCACGGAACATTTTGTTTAGCACTATTTGTTTTAGTTATTTTGTTGAGTTAGATTGTATTTCCTTTCTAATGAACACTATCTATTTTTATGTTTAGAATTTTGATGTTTAGATTTTGGTGTTAGGATGTTGGTTTGCTTAAGAACACTGAAGTTGATATTTGTTGGCTTGAAAAATGTTAATTTGTAAAAGCACAAATTTTATATAATAATGTGAGTTTTGTGTTGTTTGTGAAAGTTTGGTGTTAGTGTGATGTTTAATTATGCTTATAAAGATTTATTTGAGTCAAATAGAGGTTGGTGTTAGGCGGTACGGAGCAGATTTCTACAAAAACTAAAATCCAGTGAATTTATGCTCTAGTGCATGATGCGCCAGATTTGCGCATGATGCGCCAATTTACAAAGCCTTGCCGCATGATGTGCCAAAGGTCCAAACACAACATATTGCCTAAGAAATCGTGAAATCACACAAAAAAACTTCATTGTCACTGCTTAAGTCATCTCCTACCTCAAGAGCTTGGTCTAGGGCATCACATTTTGGATGAAAGAGAAGGATTCGAAGGCTAAAACCATATATTTCATCTTCACTTGGTAAGAGCTTCACTTTAACTTAAAAATTTTTTATTTTCACCATGGATTCGGGAGATCTGAAATTTGAGATTTTTGATAAAAAAGATTGAAGAACACTCATGCTGAAAAGTTTCTTACCAAACAATCTTGCTTGAGTAGTTACATTTTTGATTTAGCAATTTATTTGGAATCTATATGAATTTTTTGTAGAATTTTCAAATGGCTCCCCGAGTTAAGAGAGGAAGGCTGTCTGAAGATTTTTATGCATAAAGATTTGTTAGTTTCAAATCCCAGCACAGTTATAATACTCAAATGGAGACAAAAAGAATGATCCAAAAATAGACATTTTCAAATCCAAGTGGCGAGATCGAGAGAATGATTCTCACCAGAAACTGGGAAAGATTTTGCTACTTCACTACAGTAGTGATTGTCTCGATGGTTTGAGTGTTTTATGCAAACCTGAGATTCATTAAAGAAGATCACATCCTATTTAGAGGTAAATAAGTCGAATTTACTTTTGATAGGATCAATATTTTTTTATGGTTTAAGAGGTGTATTTTTCAATGAATACACTACATTCGTGATGACTGGTTCATCACTGGATGAAGTGGTTGCATTTTTGACTGATGGAAGAGGGGAGTTGAATATTAAGAATAACAAGATAGTTAACTTCTCTGCTTCCATGTTGACTATTTAGTTAAAAGTGTGGAACCACTTCATTTCTATCGAACTGTTGTCAACAAATCATTTGGCTGATGTTACAAAAGACGGAGATGTACTAAAATATTGCATTCAGAACATGGAGGCAATAGATGTTGGTGCACTTATAGCTCAGCATGCTCAGAGTATATTTGGTAGTTCTACAACTAGAGGTTTTGGATACCCGCCTTGATTTTCTCTCCATGTGAACAATCACGAGTAGAATCCCATAGAAATGAAGAAAGATTACAGCCACAAAATCTGATTCGGAGGCATATGATTTAGAGAGTAGAATCATTTGTTGAATCTAGAAGTGGAAGAAGGGATAGACCCTCTACATCTGCTGCAGGGGCATCTACTTCTCAATCTATATCACTTGAAGGTATTGTGGATCAACTGATGATTCAACAAATGGACAAAGTTAATATTCAAACTCAGTTGGGAGAGATAGGAGCAAGAAATGCTTGTAATGATGAATATCAGTAGAGGATAGTTCACATGATATTGATTTTGAAAATGTTATGGTAAGACATTTTAATGGTGTACCGAATGTCGACTTTCCTGCTTGCCCCAGTTTCACTCCATATACTCCCATACTTGATGATGAAGAGCAAGGAGATGAGAATTGATTTTTATGAGTTTAGTTTAGTGTGTTTTGATGTTTGTTTGTTATTTGTAAGTGTATTGTGATATACTTTTATTTGGAACTTGTTGTAGTAAAAACTTTTATGTTGTGTTATGAACTGAATCAATAATAGTAAATGTAGACTTTCACTTTTTCTGTTGTTTTAGTATTTTTAGTTTAGTTTCTTAGTTTTTCTATTTCTGTATTTAATTCATAGCAAGTTCTTTAGAATATATTATGTTTTATTTAAAGCTTTAAAGCATGTATGTAGTTTTACAATTAGTACCTGCAGTATACTAGAGCCCAGTTTTATAATCATAAATCCTCTATAGGTCAGTTTTTATTTTCATGCATTTATTGTTTTCTTTCACCTACTAAATTTTATACTAAAAATATTTTTAAAGTCACTTAAGAACTTAAGTTTGGGGAAAAAAAAATTATTTTGAAAAGAAGTAAACTAGATTTTATTTATCCTCAATTAACTATATTTTTAAAAATTAATTTAACATGGATTGGGATATTAACGTTAAATGACTAACTTTTGTTCATAAATATTGTGGTAAATATAGGTAAATTTTTTTTAATAATGAAGGTCAATTATAAAATTAAAGATAATTGGTATGATAGGATAAGACTATGTTTTTCTATTTCAAGTAAAGGAAATTATATTTTTGAAGTGTTAAGTATTTTAGAGTTTCATGTAAGAAAATAAGAATGAGAATTTATGAAAAATCATAAATCAATATGAATTTCTAAAGTGAAGAAAGGTATAGAGTTTTGACTTTAAGAAGAGGATAGTGAATTTTAAAATTATTAAAGGCTATTCAGATATAGTAATCCTCACTTGGAAAAGAAAATAANAAGAATATATATATATATATATATATATATATATATATATATATATATATATATATATATAAGTGAGGAGAACTGCTAATTTAAAACTTGCTGACATCCCTGATGAAGAGGAGATATAAAAGGCTATCAATTCTATTGATAGTAGCAAAGCAGCTGGTTCTGATGGTTTCACAGCTGAGTTTTACAAGAAATCTTGGGACATTATTAAACCTGAGGTGATTGCTGTTGTGGCTAGTTTTTTCTAAGGAAATAATCTCCCACAGTACTTCAGTGCTTCTACTTTTGTGTTGATCCCCAAATCTGAGCTACAAACCACCTGGAATCACTTCAGACCTATTTGTCTAGCCACTGTAAATAGCAAAGTGATCAGCAAAATCATTGTCAATAGACTCCAACCTCATCTTGAACACATCATTAAACCTAATCAGACAACATTTGTGAAGGGGAGATTTATTATTGACAACACTCTCTTGGCACAGGAACTTCTGAATGATCTGAATAAGACCTGTAGAGGTGGTAATTTGATATACAAATTAGATTTGAAAAAGGCCTATGATACTATTAGTTGGGGATTCATTATGGATGTTCTTACTGCTAGAGGTTTCGAATCTGACTTCTGCCAGCTGATTCATAGATGGCTTCACAATAATAATCATTCTATTCTCATAAATGGCAAAGGCTGGGGGTCTTTCACTGCTTCCAGAGGTTTGAAGCAAGGGGACCCCTTATCCCCCACTATGTTTATTATTACAATTGACTATTTACATAGAATGTTGGATGTTTCTCTTCTAATCCAAAACTATACTATCTATCATCATAGATCCAACTCCCACTTGATCTATGCTGATGATATCATCGTCTTCTCTAGAGCTCATAAAAATGCTGTGAGGAAAGTGTATCAGACTCTTCAAAATTTCCAAACACACTCTGGTATGTGCTTCAGTCCAAAGAAGTGCCTGCTGATTTTTAATAAACATGCAAATCCAAATTGCAAACAATGGGCTTCTAGTTATACTGGCTTCTCAAACTCCCAGCTTCCTGTCAAGTATTTGGGGACCATGCTTCTTACTGGAAGAACCAGACAAATTCAGTTTGAAGAAGTCATAAATAAGATCACTACCTACCTTAATGGGTGGACTCATTCCTTCCTTTCAAATGGGGGCAGAATTACACTGCTGAAAAGCATTCTAACTACTTTTCCCTCTTATATCCTGCAGATGACTAATATCAAGAAAAGCACCCAAATTCAGCTTGAAAGGGCATTTAACAGATTTCTTTGGTCTGGACAGAGGCAACAGATGCATTGGGCTTCTTGGCAAAAAGTGGCCAAACCTCAACTGGCTAGGGGTATTGGCTTCAAGGGTATTAATCAGCTCTTCCAAATCAACTTATGAAAGCTTTGGATTAAGTTCAGAGCTCATACTTCTCTATTGGATCTTTTCATGAAGGGAAAATACTGTAGAGATCAGCACCCCACACTTGTTGAAAGAAAAGTAGGGGATTCGAAAATTTGGGAAAAGATGCTAAATATAAGACATACTGCTAAAACCTGTTCATTTGGGATTTGGGGAAAGGAGACATAAATTTCTGGCTTGATAATTGGTGCCCTAAAGATTGGTTGTCCCCTATCTGTAGCACCCCTAACTCTGACCTCAAGGTGGCTGACTGTTGGGTGGATGATGATTGGTTTGTACTTAAACTTTTAGAAATTCTCCATGCCAATTTTATAGCAAAAATTGCCAGCATCAAAATTAACAGAAGAAAGCCAGATAGAATTGTTTGGCTGTCTTTCTCAAATCAAAGTCTTACCAAAGCCATCTACTCTAAAATTTTCCAATGGGAACACCTACCCTGGAGCAAAATTACTTGGAGCAATTTACTATCCCCCTCCATGTCTTTTTTCTGTTGGAGGGTCTTTAATAATCTCCTCCCTACTGATGATATTCTTAAACTAAAGGGTATAAGGAGGCGTTCTATATGCAGGTTCTGTATTCAGGAGGAGGAATCATTGCCCATCTTTTTTTTTAATGCAACTTTGTACAGCTTGTCTGGCACCAATTGCTAGCCCACTTGAATATTGACAAAAACCTCTTTACTTGGGATAATATCACCACTTGTTGGTAGACTTGGAATAAGAGGAACTATGCTTCTATACCTCTCATTGTTGCATGGTTTATTTGGATGGAAAGAAACAAGATTAAGTTTGAAGAAGGTACACTAAAAACTAAGAAGATAGTCAGAAATAGTCTTTCCTATGTTCACAAGATGATTAAGTTTAGAAAATTTCCTAACATCTCTAACTCTTACTCTTTGGGACAACCAGACAAGAATTATGTTCATAGGTTTTTCTGGAAACCTCCTGGTTACGACACAGTCAAGGTAAATACTGATGGAAGCTTCAATAAGTTAGGAGCAGGTGTTGGGGGTGTCTACAGAAATCACTTAGGGAAATGCTTATTATACTTCCACATCCCCATTGTGGCTGCTGATGCTGTTGAAACTGAATTAGTGGCCGTCTATTGGGCTTTAAAAATTGCCAAAATGTCTAGCTGGTACAACTTATGGTTAGAAGTAGATTCTACTGTTATAATCAAGATACTCAAGGATGAGGAGCTTACACCCTGGCACCTTACTTATTGGACCAAAAAGATTAGAGAAATTTCTTCACAGTTAAAAGTGCAATATACTTTTATCTATAAAGAGGGAAACCAACCTGCAAATTGGCTTGCCAGACAAGGTAACAACTTAAAGGAGTTCTCTGTTGTTGTATCCCCTCCCTACACCCTTCAGTTTTTACTGCAGGGTGACAGGATTGAGGTCCCACATTTCAGAATTGTTAACCAAGATCTTATGTGACTGTTTATTCCTCTGCTATGGTTTTCCTTTCCCCCTCTTTACNTATATATATATATATATATATATATATATATATATATATATATATATATATATATATATATATATAAGTGAGAAGAAGCTTGAGGAGATGCCTAATAAAAAAATGGCTTTATTTGAATCAACTTAGGGAATGCTTTATTGCATTTTCTAAACTTATATTAGATTATTAGTAGCATTCCTAGTAAAGTTTTCATGAAGTTCTTTTTCATATGAATGTTCTAAATGACCTTAATATGACAAATTGTAATTCTTCTTGAAATGAATAGAGATTTAAAAATCTTAAATTTGATTACCAAATATTCCTAGACTTAGAATTTGCATCTAAGTTATTAAAGGATTTTCTTAAATTTTGCTATTCCTTTTATTAAACTAAAGTATAAAAGTTATAAGTTAATCTTTATCCTAAGTCATATGCTTTTATGTAATAAAAGTGTCACTTGAGACAAGTAACATTTAAGTTTGGGGGATTTTGATAGACCAAAATAATATACTATTTTAAGTACTTATTTTATGCTTAGTTTTGGTGATATTGCATTTTAAAGAAGGGTATTTTTGTGTTTTTGTTGCAAGCATATTATTTTTAGGCATTTGGAGGAAAAAATGACAAAAAGGATGAAATTTGGAGCCAAAATAATGAATTTTGGGATTGTGGCGTATGATGCGCCAAAATCCAAAGAACTCACGCTTGATGCTCTAAGGGCGACTTTTTCACATTAAGGTGGTTTGAGATGAATTTTTCCACGAGCTTCAAAAGAAAACTTTTTCTAAACACCTCTTGGAGTAATTCAATGCAGCTACACTTTGGGAGGTTCTTATATGAAAGGATATGTCTCTTGAATCAAACCACATATCTTTTGAATTCAAAAGAGTTGACTTTTGGAGGGAATTTTGAATTCTTTTCCAAATGAGGCAGCCCAAAATAAAAGAAGAAGACTTCTCATTTGTCAAGTGTGTGGCATGAAGTATAGAGAAAGTTGGCGTGAGTAAGAGATAGAGAGAGAAGAGGAGATTTTCTTCTATGGTTGTAAGAGGAGAGGGAATGTGAGAGATTTCTTCTTCATTACACCTCTAAGAGAGAATTGGGAGTGATTTTAAAGAGAGAAAGACTTGGAGAGAATTTCTAGAGATTTGCTTAGGAAGAATTGAGAGATAAGTTATATTTTTATTTATTTTGTTTTGTAAATTTATTTTTTTTATTGAAATCTGTGTTTTGTTGTATATTTTTCATGAATTCTGAATAGTCTTCTTTATCCTTCTCCCTACTTTGAGATATGGTTTTGTGAATAATTGATTTAGTTTATACAATTTTAAATTTCAATAATTTGTGATGATTTGAACCTAGATCCTCATTTACTTTTTAATTTGGCCAATTGAAATGTTAAAATGTGTTGAGAAACATATGTTCCAAAAGTGCTATGATTTCTACAACATGGGGAGAATCACATTTTATTTCATGAGAGAGTATTTCATTCATGTGGTTGAGTGTAAATAAATAGGGAAATATACTTTGTTAGATGCAAAATTGGAGATTTAAAGATACAAATAAAAATCTTCAATTTGGTCCAGTTGATTGGAAGCTGATGCGAGATTGTTAGCCCACAAGTGAGGGAGTAGTGGGAGCTCTGAGTGGCAACCGATATTCTCCCATCATAACCACGAAATTAGGGAACAAACTCTGAACTAGTCAATGTTCTTTATAACACTCGAAAGAGGGTAAAGGATAGGATTGCTCTTTGATAACGACTTTATATATGCTTAAAAATATAAGTATTTAATACTGCTGCTAAAAGATTTAATTCCTCAGCAACTGTACCAAAAACTAAATAACAGTTATAGATTCGATAAAGATGTATGTATAAAATATTCAGTAATTGTAAAGTCACACTTATCAACGCAAGTATATGTATCGCTCAAGTAATATAGGGCTTTAATGGAGTCCTAGATATTGATCGCATAGGGAGTAATATTATAACTACGAACTAAGATTTTAGAAAAGTAATAATTAATCACAACAATGGAATTTAATTTGCTTATCTATCACTAATAGGCAATTGAAATAAATATGTAATTTTAATAACTATTAATTAACTAATTATACTAATGAAGGTTCTAATGTGATGTTCAATATATAAGAAAGCATCATTTTCCTTGTCAAGAAATTATAGTGAATGGATAAAGTGAATCAGTTCAAATTGTATTGTGCCAAAAAAAAAAAGCATACCTATTCCTTACCCTTTGGTCCAGGCATAAAGAACATTGACTAATCCTACGCTTGTTTACTGAATCTACGACTAGGCTGGGGGGATATCGACTCTCACTTTGGAGCTCCCACGTTCCCCTCTCCTGAGGGCTAACATCTACACTTCAGCACCAAAATTGTAGGACCAAATTGGAGATTTTAGTCTGTCAATCTAAAATCTCCAATTCTATGCCCGAAAATTTTATTTTCTTATTTATTAGCACCTAACTTCCAAGAGCTTTGACCTCCCTGAATCTTGGATGTAATCTTCACTTTAGTTGTAAAACTCAACATATTTTAACAAATCAATTGGCTATATTGAAAGTAAATTAAGATCGAAGTAAAACGATCATCACAATTTCTTTAACATTTTCATGGCTTCACCAATTTAAATCACCATTTCACAAATCTCAAGATAAGGAGAAAGACAGGGAAAACTACTAAGATCTCATGGGGAAAACACAACAAAACTCGGAATCATATATAAAATTAAATTCATACAAACTACAACAATAAATAAACTTACCTCTAATTTCTCCCCAAGCAAATTCCTCGAAGTTCCTCTAAATCTCGATCTCTAAGTTCTCCCCAAGAACACTCCTCGAAGTTCCTCTAAATCTCTTTCTTTCTTTACAGTATCTCTAATTTCTCCCCAAGCAAACTCCTTGAAGTTCCTCTAAATCTCTTCCTTTCTTTACAGCACATATTTCTCTCCAAGAAAACTCCTCGAAGTTCCTCTGAATCTCTTCCTTTCCTTACAACACACATTTCCTCTTCAAAGCAGCAAGGAGGAAGAAATCTCTCACTTTCCCTCCACTCTTACAATCTCTTTCTCCCCAAGAACTCTCCTCGAAGTTCCTCTGAATCTCTTCCTTTCTTTACAGCACACAGAATTTATTCCTCCACAAGCAAACTCCTCGAAGTTCCTCTGAATCTCTTTCTTTCTTTACAACACACAAAATTCTAATTTCTCCCCAAGAACACTCCTTGAAGTTCCTCTGAATCTCTTCCTTTCTTTACAACACAAGCAATTCCCTTCGAAACGAGCAAGGAGGAAGAAATCTCTCACTTTCCCTCCACTCTTACAATTTCTCGAAGAATTCCTCATAATATTGCTCCTCGAAGTTCCTCTGAATCTCTTTCTTTCTTTACAGCACACAGAATTCTTCTTCGAAGTGGAAGGAGGAAGAAATCTCTCACTTTCCCTCCACTCTTACAATCTCTTGAAGAATTCCTCACAATTGTTACACTCTACGGAAAGAAATCTCTCACTTTCCCTCCACTCTTACAATCTTCTAAATTTCTCCCCAAGAACACTCCTTGAAGTTCCTCTGAATCTCTTCATTTCTTTACATCGCACGATTTCTCTCCAAGAAAACTCCTCGAAGTTCCTCTGAATCTCTTCCTTTCCTTACAACACACATTTCCTCTTCGAAGTGGCAAGGAGGAAGAAATCTCTCACTTTCCCTCCACTCTTACAANATTAGGCATCTCCTCAAGCTTCTCCTCACTTTCATATTTTTTTTCTTTCTTTTTTCTTTTTCATTTGGATTGCTTTCAAATNTTTTTTAAAATATTGAAATAGAGGACATCTAATAGTTAATCTTTTTCTTCCCTCCCCAAAACTTAAAATTTTCAATATGAAATAATACATGTGGAAAGAAAAATATTTAAATATAAATCATACCTCAATATTTTAGGCATTTTCATCATTCTGAAATTCTTGCAGTCCTTCATTCTACTTCACCTGGTCTGTAACATTAGAAGCTTTCTACACATATAAATCATTAGAGAAATTGCTGGGTAATGACATCTTCAAATAAGTAAAAACTAAAACATTAAACAAACACAAAAATTCACTAACACATCCACAATACTAAATAAAAGACAATTACAATTAAAATGCAAAATAAAAATCACATTACAATACAGTTCACAAAGTACTAATCAACATCCATTATACTTCACATGCAAAATTTAGCTACCACATTAACTTTATAAAAAAAATTAAAAATTATCCAATTACAACATAACAATAAAAATTAAAGTACAAATACACACAAACATCCATTTCTATTACAAAAGCTTACAAAAAATAAAAGTACAAGTACATCAATTACATTTAGATATCAAAATCCCAAACTATGTCTTTGTCTCCTTGATCAGCAGGTGGGTTGGGCTGATACTAAGTATATCGGGGGCACTCAGAAAAAGTATCATCAGGCTCACCTCTGTAGTGTCGGGCCTGAGCTTCGTAGTAAGCTATCTCAAAATTTGAATGCCTCTGAAGGTACTCAATATCATAATCATGTCAGCATTCTAAACCTCCAATCCTTTCATTTATTAAGTCTATACTTTTTCACTGCAACGTTAACTCATTCATCATGTCAGTTCGAAGGTGGAAGGTCATAACTTGTAGAGGGGACATCTCTACTAGTAGAAGGTTCTTGACTCCTGTAGAGGAAGGAAGATCATAACTAGTAGAGGGGATATCTCTACTAGTAGAAGGTTCTTGACTTATACTCCCAAGGCGGAAGGTCATAACTTGTAGAGGGGACATCTCTACTAGTAGAAGGCTCTTGACTCCTACTTCAAGTTCTCCATTTTTCATGGGATTCATATGTCTTCAAATTAGCTTTACTAATGGGTTTCATAGGGTAAACCCATTCCTCATCACCTCCAGCTTCCACTCCACAAAGTTGATAAAGTGCATAAATAAGGCCAGGATGTCCTAGACCTCCACTTGTTTTACTCCTTGCCGTAGTCAATATATTCTTAAAAATAATTCTCCCTAAATTTATAATTCTATTATTCTAAATATAGAAATTCACAAAAGCTTTATCTCTTGTTACCTCACTATGGTGATAGGTCGGTAACAGAGTAGAGGAAATAAAGTAGTGTCACGCTTTAGAGGTGGCATTTAACATGGAAGCAAAAAAATTTACCGGTTCTCATTGTTTAATCTTCTACGTTCCTTTCCCATCAGTGAGAAAGTTAATCACATCATTCTGGGGGCCTTCCATAGTACTGAAGGATTCATAGTGGCAGTTATAAGAGTCCAGGACTTCATAAAAGTTATTAATGCGGGCGACATTAAATTCAACAGGAAATCCCCACACCTGAACGATTCTGTCTTCAGAATAGAACACGTTGGCATAGAATTCTTTCACAATATTTGCAGCACCCTTATTGGTGGTGTAACAGAAGTTTTTCCACCTCCTCTCGGTAATAACTCGTTCAATTTCTCCTCCCGGACTCTCAAAAACTAGACCTTGTATATACTTCTTTCCTTTAAATATTGAAGTAAATCTTGATTGAGCTATCACATTGATGAATTGAGACTCATTGAACTCAAGTCGTCTCTTTTTTTGTGGAGCCATTTCAATATAATCACAATTATAGAAAAATTCTAAAATATACTTCAAATGTGCAAATAATGGCTTCCAAGAGTAATTCTGAGAGTTCAACACTAACTTCCATGAATTTCTTCCCAATATGTTCGTTCACGTTCTCCCTCAATGTGGAAGAAATCTATGGTGAAAATCAAATATTTTTAGTTTGGAGTGAAGCTCTTATCTAGAGATGATCAAATCCGGTGTCTAAATGCTTTGAAATTGCCTCCCAATCCAAGATCTCTCAAGCTCTACGTCAAAAATCACATCTTTCAGAGTAAGGGGATGGTGAATAGAGGCGGTTGACTGGTCAAAATCACAGTTAAAGGTGTTTTGTTGGGATCTCACCATCGACGGGGTATTCGGCACCGTCGGCGCGCTTTATTGAAATTTTATCTTAAGTCTTGAGAAAAGTCCGCCGTCGGCGGGCTCTATTGATTTGGTTCAATTCCCGGATTTTTGTAATTTCGATCAATTTCAAGCCTCAACGACATCCGTTCAATCATTATAGACATAATTTTAAGTGATTAAATGATGTACTATCTCTATTGATTTGGTTCAATTTCTGGATTTTTGCGATTTTGATCAATTTCAAGCCTCAACGACATTTCAATCATTATAGACATAATTTTAAGTGATTAAATGATGTACTTATCACAAATAAACTTTCAAAACACAAAACATCACAATTATATATAAATTTCAAGAGTTACAATTTAAGTTACATAACACACCTAAATTTGTGTTTTCTTAACCTTAATACATTAATTCAACATCGCAATCCAAGCCACAAAACTCAAAATAATGAAAACAAAACATCATATGCTTAGTCTCAACTATACAGAGATCTAAAAGCATAATTCTAAAGCAATGCAAATGCAAAGTTCAAATCAAATTAAATACATAGACAGACAGGTAGCAAAATAAATCTACTATTCTTCAGACTCAGTACTAGATTCTCCTCTGAGATCACCTATTGATTGCACATTAACAAAGAGGTTATAGAAGGGTCGCTATGAAAATTCTTCAGTAGAACCCTCTTCTATCAATTTCATCCTCCTCATCAACCGTATCAAACTATCTTCTATATATACAGAGTGAGAAAAATGTTCTTTCATCCTCCAGTCTCGATGATCCATGAAATCAGAGATATTATTAACTGCATTCATGAAATTTTGTACCTTCTTCTCCAATTTCTTGATTCTACGTAGGATCACCAGAGTCTATTTCGGAACTAAAGGTTGAATCGGTAGTGAATTTTAAGATGATTGATCTATCATATTAGTCATGTCATTTTCATCCTCAAAAGCTGGGAATCTCTCAGTTGGGTCCAAAGGCTTCCAAGGAAGAAGTACGTTTTCCCAATTTTCATTGGATACTTGGAACTGACTACAAAGTGTAAAATTTGTGGAACGGTGTCCAAGCCCATAAGTTGATCCATGAACGATCAGACCCAAAACCGACTTCACAATTATTGATCGATCGGCAGTCCTATTTGGATGCAGTAATTCAGAATAACACTTTCATTATAAACTTCACCGATCTTCATCATCGGTAAAAGTTTTGCAAAAATGAAGAAGTGTCAGTGTTTTGAAATGGGATTTAGGAGTGTTGCAGAAAAACTAACATACCTGTTTTCTCTCAATTCCCAGTCTTCAGTTTCGCCCGTTAAATATTGGTAAATCTCATTCATCTGGTTTCTTGTCAGGATGAAGCTGGAATAATGGTAGACAGGAACGTTCTCGATCATATATAATTCCTTTACCCTTGAAGGAGTAAAAATTATTCATCTACCTCACACATAAACGACTCCCTGGTTGATTCCATGCAAATTTGCATAAAATTCCTTCACCATAAGAAAAACCACGGCAGCGGTAGTGTAGCACAACACTTCCCATCTTTGTCGCACTATCATCTCTTCAATTGTCGTAGAGGGATTATTCAATTCACGATTTACGAATCCTCACTCCTTGATTATTCTTTTCTTCCCTAGTACCTTGTTGAAGATTCGTTGCGCTTCCGCACTAATGAACTTTCTCTGGTTGAACTCTCACATTCTAGGATTATCAGGGGAATTCGATGCCATGNGTTGTCTTTTCTTGATCCTCAGGAGTAATAGGAATTTGATGGTAACCGATATATCCATCTAAAAAACAAAAAAATTTGTGCCCAGCAAGTCTATCTACTATTTGGTCTAAAATGGGTCAAGGAAAGTGATCTTTCCTGGTGGTAGTGTGTAATTTTCTATAATCAATGCAAATACGTCAAAAGGGAAGTGATCTTTCCTGGTGTCAGTGTTTAATTTTCTATAATCAATGCAAATACACCACCAAGGGAAGCGATCTTTCCTGGTGGCAGTGTTTAATTTTCTATAATCAATGCAAATACGCCACCCAGTAACTTGTCTTATAGGTATTAATTCATTATTTTCTTTTGTTTCAACAGTCACTCCTCCTTTCTTAGTAACACAATGGATTGGACTTACCCACGCACTATCTAAAATAGGATATATAATTCCAGTGACTAACCATTTCAAAATTTCCTTCTTAACTACTTCTTTCATCATTGGATTTAATCTCTTTTATGGATCAACTCTTGGTTTATATTATTCATTTAGTATAATTTTGTGCATACAGATTGAAGGACTGGTTCTCTTAATATCAGCTAAGGTCCAACCAAAGCTTATATTTTTTCAATGTATCTAACAGTCTTTGCTCTTGCAAATCATTTAATTCTGAAGATATAATAGCAGGTAATGTAGATGAGTCTCCCAGAAACACATACTTCAAGTGGCTAGGCAGTATTTTCAACTCAAGTTAAGGTGGATTTATAATTGACGGAAATAAATTCTTATCAGCATTTTCTATAATATCCAACATCTCAAATCTTTTCTGAACATAATCTAATTCTTCATTTTCTAATTCGTCCAAAAATAACTTTATCACGATCTTCAAATTGTTCTTTTTCTTCAAAATGTTCCTTAAAATATTCATTCAATAGATGTTCACTAATTTCCATGCAAAAACATTCACTATTTCTTTCAATAGCAGGGTATTTTATAGATTTCGTAACATTAAAAGTCACTTCTTGATCGTTAACTCTCATTGTTAATTCTCCTTTTTGAACATCTATCATAGCTTTACCAGTAGCTAAAAATGATCTCCCTAAAATGATAGGTATTTTTTTATCTTCTTCCATATCTAAAATAATGAAATCCACAGGAAAGATAAGTTTATCAACTTTTACTAACACACCTTCTATAACTCCCTTCGGATATATAACTGAACGATAATTTATCCTTACTAACACATCTTCTATAACTCCCTTAGGATATGTAACTGATCGATCTGCTAATTGAAGAATCATATCTAAGACAATAAAATCCACCGGAAAGATAAATTTGTCAACTTTTACTAACACGTCTTCTAAGGATATGTAACTGATCGATCTGCTAATTGAAGAGTTACAGAAGTAGGTGAGACTTCTCCTAAGATTTGTCAACTTTTACTAACACGTCTTCTATAACTCCCTTAGGATATGTAACTGATCGATCCGATAACTGAAGAGTTACAGAAGTAGGTGAGACTTCTCCTAATCCTAATCTTTTGAAAATTGATATAGTGAAGAGTTATAGAAGTAGGTGAGACTTCTCCTAATCCTAATCTTTTGAAAATTGATAGAGGTGAAAATTTATCAACTTTTACTAACACATCTTCTATAACTCCCTCACGATAAGTAACTGAACGATGCGCTAACTAACGAGTTATAGGTAGGTGAGACTTCTCCTAATCCTAATCTTTTGAAAATTGATAGAGGCATAAGATTAATGCTAGCTCCCAGATCACATAAAGCTCTTCCATAAAATTTTTCACCGATAACACACGGTATTGTGAAACTACTAGGATTTTTTAATTTTTCAGGAAGCTTTTTCTGAATAATTGCACTAAACTCTTCGCTAAGTGCAACAGTTTCATTATTAGTGAAGTTACTTTTGTTGTTCAGAATATCTTTCATAAATTTCACATAATTGGGCATTTGCTCTAACGCTTCTACGAAGGGAATATTTACTGTTAACTTCTTAAGAATTTCTAAAAACTTGAAAAATTGTTTATTCAATTTGTGTTGCTTCAATCTTTGACGAAACGGTGGTGGAGGTTTCTCCACAGTAATTTTCATTGGTGTAAGTGGATATTCTAAATCTAGGTACTCATGATCCTTTTCTTTGTCGGTATCCACTTTCTCTTTTTCAGTTTCCATTTCTTTCTGTACTTTTTTTTCCAATTCTTTTCCACTTCAAAATTGTATCGCCTTGATTTATTATTTTCCTTGATCTTTAGGACTTGGTTCCACAGTACTAGGAAAAGTTCCTAATGTTTGATTACTAAGCGCAATAGCGATATGCCCTAATTGATTTTTAATATTCTTTGTAGCAGTTCCTTGATTTTGTAATTGATTTCCTTGAATTTGTAATTGATTTCCTTGATTCTGCAATTGTTGACCCATATTTAATATCAGCTCTTCTATAGACAACTTCTTTTTCTTAATTTGACTGTTACTGTTAAATCCTGGAGGATAAGAAGGTATAAAATTAACATTTCCTTGGTTGGATGAATTTTCTAATGGGTTTACTGGGTTGTTTGTCCATTGTTGATTTGAAGTAGAATTGTTATTCTAATTAAACGTTGGATGATTCTTCCAACCTGGGTTATAATAGTTCAAGTATGGGTTGTTGGGTCTAGTAATAGCATTTAAGGTTTCATATGAAGGATGATTCTTCCAACCTGGGTTATAATAGTTTGAATAAGGGTTGTTGGGTCTATTAATAACAATTAAAGTCTCATATGAAGGTTGAAAATCCACAAATTACCTAGATGAATTCTTTTCCATCATAGGTGTTGGAGAATAGTCATTATCCACAAATTGCCCAGATGAATTCTCTTCCATCACAAGAGGTGTTGGAGAATAATTCATCCCACATCTAATTTCTTTGATATTGCAGCAATCTATGAAGCTAACATAGATATTGCATCAGAATCATGAATACTAGATCTTTTAGGATTTACCCTTTCAGAGGGCCATTGAAAATTATTGGTAGTCATCTCTTCTATTAACGAATAAGCCTCATCAAAACGTTTTGACATTAACGAATCACCACCCGCACATCTGTAATCGATCTAAGTGATCTCACTATTCCATTATAAAAAGTTTGAATTATCAACCAAAGTGGTAACGAATGATGAGGGCATTTCCTAAGAAGATCTTTGAATCTCTCCCAAGCTTCATATATTGACTCTCCATCAATCTGACAGGATGATGTTATGTCATTTCTAAGTTTAGCAGTTTTGGATGGAGGGAACTATTTGGATAGAAATTTCTGTGAAAGTTCTCCCAATGTTCTAATAGATCCTGGTGCTAACGAATTTAACCATATCTTAGCCTTATCCCTAAGTGGAAAAGGAAAAATTCTAAGTCTAACAACATCGTTTGAGACTCTGTCATATTTAAAAGTAGCACACAGTGGAAAAAGTCTAAGTCTAACAGCATCGTTTGAAACTCTGTCATATTTAAAGGTAGCACAAAGTTCTAAAAAACTAAGTCTAACAACATCGTTTGAAACTCTGTCATTTTTAAAGGTAGCACAAAGTTCTAAAAAACTAGCATAAGTTCGGATCTTCATTTGGTGTACCTCCAAATTGATTGTTTTGTACCATTTGGATAATAGAATTAGGATCTTCATTTGGTGTACCTCCGAATTGATTGTTTTGTACCATTTGGATAATAGCAAATTTAAGCTTCATTTGGTGTACCTCTGAATTGATTGTTTTGTACCATTTGGATAATAGCAGGTTTAAGCACAAATGAATTAGTGGCTACATCAGCATTTGGTGTACCTCCGAATTGATTGTTTTGTACCATTTGGATAATAACAGGTTTAAGCTCATATGAATTAGCAGCTACATCAGCATTTTGGATAAATAAGTGAATTTCATATGCTGTAGGATTTGCATAATCTCGTAGGGGTCTAGGTTGGTGTTCATTTTCTATTCCTTGAATTTTCATGTTGTTTTCCATTGTATCAAAATTTTTAGGCTCTCTTCTTAATCTTCTAATTTTTCTAACAGTGCGTTCTAATTCCGAATCGTAGGGTATAAAATTTTCATGTCCAAATTTACGCATAGAATTTGAAATCAGTGCACAGTAAAACAGTTAACTAAATATAAAAATAAGTTACAATTCAAGTAAAAATTTTCTAATAATCCTAATTTGTCCGTTACTCTAATTATGATTCTTATTTACTCCTCGACAATGACCCCTAAAACTTGACAGTGACTTTATATGCTTAAAAATATAAGTATTTAATACTGCTGCTAAAAGATTTAATTCCTCAGCAAATGTAAGAAAAAACTTAACAACAGTTATAAATTCGATAAAGATGTATGTATAAAATATTCAGTAATTATAAAATCACACTTATCAACGCAAGTATATGTATCGCTCAAGTAATATAGGGCTCTAGTGGAGTCCTAGATATCGATTTCACAGGGAGTAATATTAGAACTACGAACTAAGATTTTAGAAAAGTAATACTTAATTACAACAATANAACTGCTATTCAAACTTCAAAAACCGCCATCCCGCCGGTCTCGCCGTCGGGGGCGTTGAGGGCGCCGTCGGTGAGCCTTCTATATTTAATTGCCTGGACTCTCGGAAAATACCTGCCATTGGTGCCCAAGGCAAAAATTGCACAGTTTTTCTCTAGTCCGAATGCGTTCTAATTTTTCTCTATGGATCCAATTTTTATGATCATTCAAGGGTAAATAAAAATAGTAGAGCTAAAAACTACCACAAACTAACGATAATTTCAAATAAAAACTACTATAATCAATGATAAAAATAAAGATAATTATGGGTTGCCTCCCATAAAGCGCTTGGTTTAACGTCGTCAGCCCGACCTATTCAGGTTTATTCAGGTTGACTAATCATTAAAACCTCTTTAAAATTTTATCTTTTACCCTCAAAATATGGTTTTAATCTGTGTCCATTTACTTTAAATCTTTTTCGAGTCTTTTGATCTTCAATTTCAATAGCTCCGTAAGTATAAACATGAGTCACAGAAAGGGTCCTAACCAACGAGACTTCAATTTTCTAAGGAATAACTTCAGCCTAGTATTGTAAAGCAAAACTTGTTGTCTTGGTTCAAAGTTCTTCTGGTTAATCTTTTGATCATACCATAACTTTAGTTTCTCTTTATAATATCTATCATTATGATATGATTCATTTCTTAATTCTTCCAATTCATTTAATTGTAACAATCTCTTCTTACCAGTATTTTTCAAATTATAATTGAATTCTTTAATTGCTCAATATGCATTATGCTCCAATTCTACTAGTAAGTGACAAGTCTTTCCAAAAATCATTCTGTAAGGAGTCATTCCAATATGAGTTTTATAAGCAGTCTTGTAAGCCCATAATGCGGTATCCAATTTAGTGGACCAATCTACTCTACTAGGGTTTACAGTCTTTTCAAGTATTTGTTTAATCTCTCTATTAGAAACTTCAGCTAACCCACTGGTTTGAGGATGATAGGCTGTAGAGATTCTATGAATAATATTACATTTTTTTGCCAATCTCTGAATGTATTTATTTGTAAAATGGGATTTTCCATCAGTGATAATTATTCTAGGCATTCTGTATCTAGTGAAAATTTTTTTCATCCTCCGTCAGTGATAATCATTCTAGGCATTCCGTATCTAGTGAAAATATTTTTTATTAAAAATCTCGAACACTTTTAGCGTCACAACGAGGTAAATCTTGTGCTTCAATCCACTTTGAAACATAGTCTACCGCAACTAATATGTATAAGTTCCCATATGAAGGGTTTAGCGCCACCAGCGAGGTAAAGCTTGTGCTTCAATCCACTTAGAGACGTAGTCTACTGCAATTAATATATACAAGTTCCGAGGGTAAAGCTTGTGCTTCAATCCACTTAGAAACGTAGTCTACTGCAATTAATATGTATAAGTTCACAAATGAAGAAATAAATGGTACCATGAAATCTAATCCCCAAACATCAAAGATTTCAACTTCTAACATGAAATTCAGAGGATTTCATTTCTTCTAGATATATTGCCTACTCGTTGGCATCGATCACAAGTTTTTATGTATCT
>JXCR01138640.1:73807-85148 GCA_002079205.1 Phalaenopsis hybrid cultivar | reverse complement strand
TTCTTAATGCATTTAGGCTGATTCCATGCATAATAAGAATTAGAATTTCATTCTTTTAAATCACTAAATACACAAAAAACTCACGCTGTTTAGGCGCAACAAAAAAAAACAAGAATTCTAAGCAAAATGGTAATGCAATGATTGACTAATTTTGAAGTAACCAAAGAGAGAATCAAACTATGAGAAATATAAACAAGCAACTGATTTTTTTCCCCAAAACTCATCGTGTAATTGTATAAAATTTAAACAAAATAAAAAAGCAATCGAGTATGAAGGTATTTAGAACAAATTGTATCATAGAAAGCATTCACCTATGAGAAGAGGATATCAACCTTACACCAATATAAGGAGATTTTTCCCGGACTTTGATAGTCACGTGTACTACCACTGAAAGAATTTCATATCNTGTTGATATCTATAAAATTTTATCTGTTGATGTCAGTCATTTTGTCTGCCTTACGTGAGTCCCTTTTTTTTTCCCGCACACGTTATATGTTTTCTAGACATGCAGTTGAGTAGTTCATTTCGTAGTAAATTTTTTGATTGTTCTTCACATAAGCAGTTATTTACATGACAAATGCGGATATTTTATGGTTATTAAATTCTTTATCCATTCATGTTAATGCCACAAGGAGTGGAGTGTTGATTTTGTTTAAATTGGAAAAGTTGTGCTCACAACGGCCAATTAATTCAAGTGTTCCCATTTCCCATTCCAACCCCAAACAAGTTTAGGAGGGAAGTGAGGGATTTTACAAGCTATGTTGATAAGTTATGCCAATTAGCTTCATGGAATTGGGAGATGTTTTCTCAAATTTGATACTAGATGGTTTATAATTAGGTTTCTTAATGCATTTAGGCTGATTCAATGCATAATAAGAATTAGAATTTCATTCTTTTAAATCACTAAATACACAAAAAAATCACGCTGTTTAGGTGCAACAAAAAAAAAAAAAAAAAAAATTCTAAGCAAAATAGTAATGCAATGATTGACTAATTTTGAAGTAACCAAAGAGAGAATCAAACTATGAGAAATATAAACAAGCAACTGATTTTTTTCCCCAAAACTCATCGTGTAATTGTATAAAATTTAAACAAAATAAAAAAGCAATCGAGTATGAAGGTATTTAGAACAAATTGTATCATAGAAAGCATTCACCTACGAGAAGAAGATATCAACCTTACACCAATATTAGGAGATTTTTCCTGGACTTTGATAGTCACGTGTACTACCACCGAAAGAATTTCATATGTATTACGAGCACAAAATTGAAGTTGGATTATAATTTTGTTGTTGGATCAAAAGTTAACTAGTACATTTCTCAAATGTTGATATTTATAAACTTCTAAATCTAACTTGACTGCTTCTCATTCACTCAATTAAGATATTGAACCCAATTCTTTACGTAGCATCAAAAATATTGAAGGAATTGCATGACAAGGAAGAGCTTGAAAGAAATCACATACGAAAACTAGAAATTGAACGCAAAGCTGCAAGAATGCAATAGTCACATGAATCACTATCAGGCATAAGAACCATTTAGCTATGGCAATCACATAATTGAGCGGAAGATTGGGCAAAGAATGACATAACAAGAACTGAAATAATGAACTAACTTAACGAATAACACATTATGTTTTGATTGGCCATCATAAGCATGTTGCAATTTAATTGAAATTACAACTTAGAATTTCTTAATAACGAAAATAGATATAATTTTGCTTAGATACTGTATTTACATAACACTTTTGACATTCATAAATACATAGATCTTCATTAAAATAGCTCAATTTGAATAAATTTGACTTTGAATAATTTCTCATTTTGTATTTATCAGGCAAGTCAGTATATGTATTTTTTATTTCCTATGAAGCAATTCACGTGTCATCACATATGATTTTGCCAAGCTGGTGCATAAGATATTTTCAAAATTTACTTAATAGTAGTGAACACAAACTATGTAGAATTGTTTAGCATATGATTTGGATGTACATTCACACGAAGAAATGGGAAGAGAGGAATCAAATGACACATCAACTTGTTCATAAAAATAGTTTAAATTAAACATATTCAAAGTTGTATTAATGTCATAATTTAACGGAGTTTCTAATTTATAAGCATTAGCTCTAATGCACTATGAGATTTTAAATGGTCCCATCTTTTCTAATTTGTAGCCTTTGCAACCGTTTGCGATACAGTCGTGATTAGAGCTAATTGGGAAGCAACAATGGAGGTTCGTGGCGTAAAATTCATGCATGTCACTCCTTTGTGATTGCACCTCGCGATACAGCCGTGAATCATGCTATTTGGGAAGAGGGATCAGGACATAAATACAGCAAGGCGCATAGGTTCCACATTATACATACTGGATTTCAGCTTACAATATTGCTGCCTTTGTGATCGAAAACTTATTGAAAGTAATGATGGTAAAATAATAGATGCTCTCGAAGAAAAATTAGAGAAGAGATAAGCCACATTAGATTTGAAATAGAGGAACATTTCTAGGTAATAGAGGATTGTTTCTCGTTCATAAAGGGGTGGTTCCAGCAGAGGTTTATAATTATGGAAGAAATGATGAAAAGTTCATGGAGTTTCATGTAACACTTTTTCTACCTGCAGCGACATCAAGTGATGACGTTTTGAGAGGACACGAGAGGCAGTAACTAGAATGATTCAGAAGACATTAGAGCAATGTTGTCACTTTAGGCAGATATGGAGTTGCGAGATCAGGTGAAGGAATCGGGAGCAGACTCAAGCGATAGCCATCTGAAGCAATTGTGTCATCAGAAAAAACGTCAATATTTTAGGCGAATTTAGAGCCGCATGATCGATCAAAGGAATCATGAGTTGGATTGAGCAACTACATTTGGAAGGAATTATGTGATTTCACTAGAATGAACTGAAGCAAACATGATTGAATGAAAGAATCGTGAGTAGAATGGAGCGACAACATCTGGGGGGATTTGCATGACATTTGGAAGATTAGAATGAGTAGCAATAGGTTGAACAGGTTGATGTGCAATTTGGGGTTAGAGAAGATCGTTTCGAAGAATTTTGGCAGGGGATAGGGAACCTTGATGGGTTTGACCCCAGCGGAGGGCTGCATCCAACTAGACCCCAGCGGAGGGCTGCATCCAACTACGCTGGCGCCATTTGCGGCGTCAACTTCCGGGCTAAGGACAAGTCATGAGTAATGATAGGAATGGGACAAGTGGAGAAGAGCAGAGGAGTTTGTAAGGGATTGATTTTGACATTGCAACATATTCAGGGAAACAATATGGTGGCGCTTCATTGTGACATCAATTTGTGCAAGACTTTGGTAATACTAAAGACTATGATGAGAGCGATTCAGGACGCAGGGCCTAGATTCTTGATTGAGTGGCATAGCATGAAAGAAACACGTGATACACAGAGTTGATAGATTTTGGTGATCAATGAGTTTCTAGATGAGTTGTTTGAGGCTGTGATATTATTCAAGGTTGACTAAAATTCGTAGAAACATCAGATACAGATGAAACCAATGGATGCACTCAAGATGACATTTCAAATTCCTCTGGGACAATACTAATTTTTGATTAGATGAAAATGATTTTCAGACGACGATAGATTGTGGGAACCATATAACTTGATCCAACATCACTTATTCCCATCTTGAGGACAATATGTCTTTCTCGGCAGGGAGTATTATTACACGGGTGTCTAGCCTAAGAACAATTTTGTTTTGTATTAGTCTAAGGGCAATTTAGTCTTTAATTCTTTATTATTGTTTACATAAATAGGGCTAGTAAGCTTGGTTTTAGGGTTGTGCATGAGATTGAGTCTCGTTTCTTAGGGTTACAGTTTTTCTATCTCTCAAATTGTAAGATTTTGAGAGTTTGCTTCTCGAGNTAACAAGAATTGAAATAATGAACTAACTTAACGAATAACACATTATGTTTTGATTGGCCATCATAAGCATGTCGCAATTTAATTGAAATTACAACTTAGAATATCTTAATAACGAAAATAGATCTAATTTTGCTTAGATACTGTATTTACATAACACTTTTGACATTCATAAATACATAGATCTTCATTAAAATAGCTCAATTTGAATAAATTTGACTTTGAATAATTTCTCATTTTGTATTTATCAGGCAAGTCAGGATATGTATTTTTTATTTCCTATGAAGCAATTCACGTGTCATCACATATGATTTTGCCATGCTGGTGCATAAGATATCTTCAAAATTTACTTTTAGTAGTGAACACAAACTATGTAGAATTGTTTAGCATATGATTTGGATGTACATTCACACGAAGAAATGGGAAGAGAGGAATCAAATGACACATCAACTTGTTCATAAAAATAGTTTAAATTAAACATATTAAAAGTTGTATTAATGTCATAATTTAACGGAGTTTCTAATTTATAAGCATTAGCTCTAATTCACTATGAGATTTTAAATGGTCCCATCTTTTCTAATTTGTAGCCTTTGCAACCGTTTGCGATACAGTCGTGATTAGAGCTAATTGGGAAGCAACAATGGAGGTTCGTGGCGTAAAATTCATGCATGTCACTCCTTTGTGATTGCACCTCGCGATACAGCCGTGAATCATGCTATTTGGGAAGAGGGATCAGGACATAAATACAGCAAGGCGCATAGGTTCCACATTATACATACTGGATTTCAGCTTACAATATTGCTGCCTTTGTGATCGAAAACTTATTGAAAGTAATGATGGTAAAATAATAGATGCTCTCGAAGAAAAATTAGAGAAGAGATAAGCCACATTAGATTTGAAATAGAGGAACATTTCTAGGTAATAGAGGATTGTTTCTCGTTCATAAAGGGGTGGTTCCAGCAGAGGTTTATAATTATGGAAGAAATGATGAAAAGTTCATGGAGTTTCATGTAACACTTTTTCTACCTGCAGCGACATCAAGTGATGACGTTTTGAGAGGACACGAGAGGCAGTAACTAGAATGATTCAGAAGACATTAGAGCAATGTTGTCACTTTAGGCAGATATGGAGTTGCGAGATCAGGTGAAGGAATCGGGAGCAGACTCAAGCGATAGCCATCTGAAGCAATTGTGTCATCAGAAAAAACGTCAATATTTTAGGCGAATTTAGAGCCGCATGATCGATCAAAGGAATCATGAGTTGGATTGAGCAACTACATTTGGAAGGAATTATGTGATTTCACTAGAATGAACTGAAGCAAACATGATTGAATGAAAGAATCGTGAGTAGAATGGAGCGACAACATCTGGGGGGATTTGCATGACATTTGGAAGATTAGAATGAGTAGCAATAGGTTGAACAGGTTGATGTGCAATTTGGGGTTAGAGAAGATCGTTTCGAAGAATTTTGGCAGGGGATAGGGAACCTTGATGGGTTTGACCCCAGCGGAGGGCTGCATCCAACTAGACCCCAGCGGAGGGCTGCATCCAACTACGCTGGCGCCATTTGCGGCGTCAACTTCCGGGCTAAGGACAAGTCATGAGTAATGATAGGAATGGGACAAGTGGAGAAGAGCAGAGGAGTTTGTAAGGGATTGATTTTGACATTGCAACATATTCAGGGAAACAATATGGTGGCGCTTCATTGTGACATCAATTTGTGCAAGACTTTGGTAATACTAAAGACTATGATGAGAGCGATTCAGGACGCAGGGCCTAGATTCTTGATTGAGTGGCATAGCATGAAAGAAACACGTGATACACAGAGTTGATAGATTTTGGTGATCAATGAGTTTCTAGATGAGTTGTTTGAGGCTGTGATATTATTCAAGGTTGACTAAAATTCGTAGAAACATCAGATACAGATGAAACCAATGGATGTACTCAAGATGACATTTCAAATTCCTCTGGGACAATACTAATTTCTGATTAGATGAAAATGATTTTCAGACGACGATAGATTGTAGGAACCATATAACTTGATCCAACATCACTTATTCCCATCTTGAGGACAATATGTCTTTCTTGGCAGGGAGTATTATTACACGGGTGTCTAGCCTAAGAACAATTTTGTTTTGTATTAGTCTAAGGGCAATTTAGTCTTTAATTCTTTATTATTGTTTACATAAATAGGGCTAGTAAGCTTGGTTTTAGGGTTGTGCATGAGATTGAGTCTCGTTTCTTAGGGTTAGAGTTTGTGAGAGATTTTCTACCTCTCAAATTGTAAGATTTTGAGAGTTTGCTTCTCGAATTGTAAATGTTTATCTTTTATATATTGTGTTGTTTGGGTTTTTGAAGAAAGAAATCAGTTTTGCCCTAATTCAATATGAAAATCTATGCCGGTTCTTAACACTAACTTGCTATGATCTTTATAAAGTTTTCGGGTAGTAATTACTTGATTGCTTCCCTAATTCAATATGAAAATCTATGCAGGTTCTTAACACTAACTTGCTATGATCTTTATAAAGTTTTCGGGTAATAATTACTTGATTGCTTATTTGATTATTTATTCCATAATTTTAAATATACTTTTCTACATCTTATACTTGAAAATTTATTGTTTTGTTAGAGATGTAGTGAAAATATCAAATAAATTGTTAGGCATGTTGATTTAAACATTTTTTTTATTAATGTTCGGTGCTTGTGGTGACGACGGTGAGTAGCAGTTTATGGCAGATTGGAATCATGAGTGGCTATAACACATGATTTGGAAAACACCTGATATTGGCAATTTTTAAATGCGAGGAGAACAAGTGTTTTGGGATAGTTAAAATCTCACAAAACTTATTATTGTTTTTTGCTTTGAATGAAACATATAAAAAGTTAGAATGTAGAAAATGGAAATACATTCCACTCCTATTGCATCCTATCAAACATTTTTTTAGGTTTCAAAACTGTTACTGTCTCATTAGCCTTGAAAACATATGTTTGACTTTTTAAAATGACTTACATCTATATTGTGTGATTCATATCGATACATTCTAAGTCAAAACAATGTAAGTAACATCTATGAGCAAAACTTCACAACAAAATACCATTGGTACATGCAACTAACTAAATAGAAACTAAACACATTTGAAATTGCAAAAATAGCATTTCTCTCTATAGTTGATGAAATCGGTACATGAAACTAGTTAATTAGAAACTAAACACTTGAATTACAAAAATAGCAATTCTGTCTATGTTGGTGATCTTTCATAGTTGTGTATTTTGTTCAAGTTTCGAATTCATATTATCTAAGCAAGCTAAACATGACACAAAAATCATGCAATTTCCATTATCAATGCTAGATTACAATCTTCCTATGTTTGAAATTTTTTTGAAAAAATTATATCCTAGGTGTAATTATGATGCAACACATGCTTTCCAAAAAAATAAAAAAAGGTTAAAATATTTCCAAAATCACTACTATTTTCATCATTTTCATGAACATGTTAAAAATTCCTATTATTATTTTTCTATATTTATATGCGGGCTCATATTAATGCACTCATTCATAGAATGATGAAATAGATGATGCTTGAAATGCTTTAGCAACAATTTTGTAGCCAGATGCAGATTAGTCCCCTTTGCATCCTCATTAATTACGGTGTTTTTATTCTTACATGAAATAGGTGCAACTCGTTGCACTAGATTGCTTTGATGAAATGAATCAATTCTAGAATATGTTGTAATTTTCTTGAGCACATGAAATTCTAAATTTTAACAGTTATTCAAAGTCTAGTGCACATTGAAAAGCGTTCTCATGTCATGAAATTTTTTGTTGTTCCTCTCTTTTTGTAGGATTTCGAATTAGATTTAAATCTAGTGATTGTGTTTTTAGGAGCTTAGCTTTTTTAGAATGCAATTATAATTCCTTAAATTTAGTATTGTATTCAGTGACAGAGATTTAAGCTCCTTAAAACCAGATCAAACAAATGGCAATAAGACGACGAAGTATTTCTGCTTTTATATGTTATTCATTTCAGCCTAAGTTTAAGTAGGTTACTTTCTCAACAACTTTTTTTCTTTTATCTCAACAACTTTTTTTCTTTTTCTCTATAATTGATAAATTTAAGCTTTTCTAGTCAATTTTAATTTCATTAATTTCAATTGTTGTTCATCAGCTATTAGGGCTGTCAAAAAAGCTTGTTGTTTGCGAGTAACAATTGCTCGACTCATTAAGTAGCACATACTACAGGAAAAAACCTGAGTAGTGTCAGATATTTCCAAAGCTAATCGGGTCATTCTCTGACGCTAATTCAGATTGGTGTCAAAATATCGTCAGTTTTTTTTTTGATGTTGAAATGAGCGTCGCTAATTTATTTTGCATCGACAATAGTGTCGAATTTTAATTTACATCTGCATTAGCGTCTAAAATTTTATAAGACGGTGTTGAGACCTGAAAGTTCATATAATACAGAAATGAAAAAAACATAATGTCAGCCCCTATGCATGGGAACATCATCAAACACAGAAAAAACCTAATTTTCATTCTCATCATCATCCTGCTCCTCAACAGGACACGTGCCGCTTGTTCTGGTGATCAAAATTCTCCGTTTGATGTGATAGGCTATATGCAATGAGTTGTTGTTCTTCATGCTCCTGTCAGAGCTCTTCATTCATCATCGTCACACGCCTTAAAAGTTCCTCATGCTGATCCTGTAATGACTAGGGCCACCCACAACTGTTCAAACGCCATCCCCTTTTCTTCGAGGCCGTCCACTTTCCTCTTTCTTCCTCATCGTCGGTGTCCACAATTCATAATCGGACCGCGCGGTGGTGGACTGGTTACCACTGCTGGCCGACGGTGACGTCTGCTGGCCATCTCCTTGTGTCTTTCCCGGAGCTGCTCGTACTGCTCCTGCATAACAAAATTCAAATATTATTTGGCATTTTAAACATTAATTGACATATTAATAGAATTAAATTTTTTAAACTTAAATTGACACATTGAGAGTGGTCGGATACCCACTGCTGTGTGCTCGCCGACCGATGTGTAAGGAAGTGCAACTCTGCGGTGGATGACTCTCTGTCCAGCTCCTTGGTCTGTATAAATGATTAGATAACATGAGTCACATAATTACATAAATTTATAATCTTTTGAATTTTTGACATCATACCATCCTCTGATAGTGCTCCTTGTGGGGGGTTGAGCTCCTATGGCTCTCCCCTCTATCCGGTTCTACTGATTTTTCTTTCTTCCTCTGGTACTTTGGAGAGGCCCATGCTCGGTTTAACTCAGCCCAAACTTTCTTCCCAACCCACGAGGGCTTCTGCCACTTCTTACACGCCGTCGTGAACATATTCCCGAGCTTATGCCTGACACGAACCTCAAAAATATGCCAGATCTGTTGGTGATGTTCCAGCAACCTGTGAAACGACCCCTGCAAATTATAAAATATGTAAGCTTGATTAACATATAAAAAAGGATAGAAATTAACTTTCTATTTCAAATATAAATATCATATATTGAAATCCCTAAAATACATATCCCGTGTGGCAATCGAGATATGCTTCTATGATCTGCTCTGGATGATCTCCGTGATTCGCATCACGGGTGGTCTGGGGGAATAGAACCTGCAAATGTTCCATTAGGCACGTTATGAAATTTAATGAAAAATTGAAATTAGTTAAAAAAGAAAGTTGACTTACGAGTCATCCTAGTCAATATACTCCGTCGGCGGTGCCAGCCATCTCAGGTGCTAGAGTCGAGGGGCCTTACTTATCGGATGAGGATGATGGGAGGAAATAAGGTGGAGTGGGAGGTGGTGCATGCGAGGGACTTGGTGCGGGAGGAAGGGCAACATAAGCGGTCATCAGACTGCACGAGTGCCGTACCTGTTAGCGGTAATTACGACTTTATTAGCCTCTTATACGTGTTCCCCAAAGTTTCCTAAACGTGGGGTCTCTTGGGAGGCTGAGAACCTATCATCTTCAACAAGAAAAAAAGATTTAGAATTAATAAGCATGATTAGTACGTATAAAGTGAAACATGTCGTTTCTACGTATAAAATCAAGAAAATTAAGCAGAACAATTGCAGAAGGTATAGAAACTAAACATCTAAGCATACATACCATTTTTAATCCGTTTCATTCGATGATACAGATGTTGAAGAACTTCAAATTTTTCCGTCAATCTCATCATCATTTTCACCCATATTTAGAGGGACTTTTTCATTGATCCCCGCGGTATTCTTTAGGGGTAACTTCTCGTTTATTGAGCTAAGTTAAATACGAAAATTAGACATAACTGACCCTTGGTGAATAGGTTCGATAACATTATGTATCTCAACAAATTTTTGTGGTCTATTCTTCAATACAACAACCCAATTAAGTTTATCCCTTGCTCGTCTCGGATATCAAACATAATAAACTTGATTAGCCTGATTTATCATATTAAAGGGGTCATACTTTGCATATCTTCTGTTCATTTTAACTTCATCAATATTATATGAGTCAAGTGTCTGAGTTTCTCATTTAGAAATGAGATCAAATCACTCACAGTTGAACGTGTAGACATTGTGTTCAACATAGCTCGGATATTTCAACTGAACTACTTTATTTAGTGTCGTAATAGTTAATCTTGTTATCTGTGTCTGTGTTTCTTCTAACACAACACCGCAATTATAAGTTTGTTTTCTTCACAGCAGGAGTTTGTGTGAAAATTGTAACTATTAATTTCAAATATTTGTCATGTCTTACGCTACGATTAAACCCTCAAACAAGGTCTAATAAGCCTTGATCTGTGATTCTGCTGCTTTTATCATATACCTAGAAGTTCCAGAGCATAATTATTTAAATTTCTATAGTACAATTCCACAACATGCTGGTGAATTTAAAAGTTACTCCAATGTATATGTAATTTGAATCATTTTAGAAAATTGTCTTCAATTTTCTTGCTTACAAGAGGGTCATCCTCTACGTTCAAGCTCTTTGTAAATAACCTTCATACATCTTTGTGACTTGTGTGTCCTAATTAATTGGTAAAACATTATGTAAAAATAGTTGATTATATTTGATCTTATTGTAGGAATGGTTGTAGTTCGTCGCAGCTCGGTAGAACATACTAAGTAGCACTTGAAGCTCTCTATTGTTTAGGTAGCGCGTAGTATGCCTACCCAATGATTCAATAGAGATCTGAAATACAGTTAATTCTGCTTGCAAATGCATCTAACAAACAGTTTCATGCTTATGTTTCTCTTGATCGAAGTAACAAGAACAAAAAGTAATTCTCATGTAATAGGTATGCCTCGCATATCGAACTCCCAGGACGTGCTTTGTTCTTAATAGTCTTCTTTGTTTTATTCAGAAATCTGCACAGTTTAGTCATTTTAGAAAAAAATAAAATAATATTTCACTCTGAAGTAAAAGATATCTCTCAAAGGGATACATTCACCTATACTACATTTGTCCCCCC
>JXCR01138640.1:51396-66608 GCA_002079205.1 Phalaenopsis hybrid cultivar | reverse complement strand
TCCCCCTCCCTCCAACTCCTGGAATCCAGCAAGATCCTTTGGGCACGGTCCAAAACACAAATTTGGATTCAACAAGTTTATAACACCAACTTGTTATAAGTGTATGTAAATTAGGATTGCGTGGTATGTATGTAAATTTTTTAATTTTTTAATACAATTTTGATCACACAATAGAATTGTGCATTTCAATGTGTACAGGTTTTGAATTAGGTTGGAATTAGAATTATGGGTTGAGGATCTTGAACATTTTGAATCTCTCTCCATCTCTCTTAATTCAGATATTCGTGTGATTAAAAAATTTCTCTTAATCTCTTTTAATATGTAGAGCTTTTGAAATATTATGGAATTGTAAGTACGAATTGAGGATATTGAGAACGTTTGATCATTTAAGATTGCTTTGATGCATTATTTAGATTTGTTCAATGTTGATTAAAATTCATGATAAACGTAGTTATGATTTTTAAATACTAATTTCTAATTAGTTTGGAATAAATTGCATCTGGTGTTGACAAGATTAATATAATGATGTTTAACATGCATGGAGTAGATGCTATTTTTTTTAGTGATTTAAGATATCACTCAAACCTTTTTTTTTTCCTTTCATATTACTTATGTTTAAACTTACAACCCTAATTACGAATTAAGAAAAAAGGACATGTTATTCACATGTAATATTTGTTATGAATGAAAATTGTGTAATCTTGAGTATGAATAGCTTTAAAGGAATATTTAGCAGGAAGTATGTATAATTTAATATTTTTTCAAATATGAATTTCACTCTTCAAATATGGGCTATTTTAGGAAACAAATATGAGCTATTTGCGAACAAATCGTTTTCTTGACAGGCCCTAATTTTGGGTAAATAATTCTCCTTAAAATCTCGCCCTTAAAGTTTGACAAAAATAAAAATACTCAAACTGTAAAGGAAAAAGCATCATAAATCTTAACTGAAAGAATTTATCCTAACCAGAAATAAAAAAGAAAAAGAAAAAAGAAAAAAGAAAAAAAAAGGGCAATCATACCTTTTAATTANCCCCCCCCCCCCCCTCTTTTCTCTCTATAATTAGAAGACCTCTTGGATGTAAAAGGGGTCCCTTTTGTCTCTCTCTCTCCCCCTACATGCTTCCTTTTTCCATCACTTGCAACCTAAAACTTTTTCGAAATAAAACAGGCCGCCGCTGCCCCTTTTGCCCCCCCTCGATGGGGCAGCACACCCTCCCTTCCTCCCTCTTTCTCCAACTCCTGGAATCCAGCAAGATCCTTTGGGCACAGTCCAAAGCACAAATTTGGATTCAACAAGTTTATAACACCAACTTGTTATAAGTGTATGTAGATTAGGATTGCATGGTATGTATGTAAATTTTTTAATTTATTAATACAATTTTGATCACACAATAGAATTGTGCATTTCGATGTGTACAGGTTTTGAAGTAGGTTGGAATTAGAATTATGGGTCGAGGATCTTGAACATTTTGAATCTCTCTCCATCTCTCTTAATTCAGATATTTGTTTGATTAAAAAATTTCTCTAATCTCTTTTAATATGTAGAGCTTTTGAAATATTATGGAATTGTCAGGACGAATTGAGGATATTGAGAACGTTTGATCATTTAAGATTGCTTTGATGCATTATTTAGATTTGTTCAATGTTGATTAAAATTCATGATAAACGTAGTTATGATTTTTAAATACTAATTTCTAATTAGTTTGGAATAAATTGCATCTGGTGTTGACAAGATTAATATAATGATGTTTAACATGCATGGAGTAGATGCTATTTTTTTAGTGATTTAAGATATCACTCAAACCTTTTTTTTTCCTGTCATATTACTTGTGTTTAAACTTACAACCCTAATTACGAATTAAGAAGAAAGCGCATGTTTTTCACATGTAATATTTGTTATGAATGAAAATTGTGTAATCTTGAGTATGAATAGCTTTAAAGGAATATTTAGCAGGAAGTATGTATAATTTAATATTATTTCAAATATGATTTCACTCTTCAAATATGAGCTATTTTAGGAAACAAATATGAGCTATTTGCGAACAAATTGTTTTCTTGACGGCCCTAATTTTGGGTAAATAATTCTCCTTAAAATCTCACCCTTAAAGTTTGACAAAAATAAACAATACTCAAAATGTAAAGAAGGAAAAAACATCATAAATCTTAACTGAAATATACTAACCAGAAATTAAAAAAAAAGAAAAAAAAGAAAAAAAAGGGTAATCATATCTTTTAATTATGGTGATATTAGTCATTTTGTTTAGCTTAAATTTAGATGATGTTTAAAGTTTTAATAACACTTTAGTGTAATTCTAATCATTCTTGCGTTGAATCTCTAGGAGAAATATCTTTGAAATGTGATTCAAAATTTATTAATAGCTATGATAATTATTTGCAAACAAATCACTTCTAAGTGAATTATCAAGATGCATATCTCAACACATTAATAGATACCCATAGGAACGAAGTCATTAAAGTTCTCATTCATATGTTCGAGAAAAAAATAAGAAAAAAGATATTTAACAGTTGTAACTATTGAAAATAAATTTTAGATTTTTAATCAAATAAAATATGNCAAGATGCATATCTCAACACATTAATCGATACCCATAGGGACGAAGTCATTAAAGTTCTCATTCATATGTTCGAGTAAAAAAAAGAAAAAAGATATTCAACAGTTGTAACTATTGAAAATAAATTCTAGATTTTTAATTAAATAAAATATGAAAAGTTTACAAAAAATTATCCGATAAAAAAGAATAGACCTGCTACCATCAATGATCAACTTGAGATTACTCAATAATAAAATCATTATTTTAAAAGCTGAGCAAGCAAGTATGTTTAATAGGCTTATTAATCTTATTTTTTTAATAAAAAAATTTAAGGGTTAATAAGGATTCCGCCGGATAATCTTAAAATTATTGTAAGCAATACATCTAATCATTAGTTCAAAGCAATATAAGATGTTTATTTTTTTATTAAGCATGTCTTTGTGGGCAAGATGGTCAATTAAATACGAATCATACATCATTTTTGGTTTTTAATTTCTAGGGTTTCTAGGGCCGGGGCGAAAGGTTTGGTGATTTGAAGCACTTATAGACCTAGATAAGTGAGATTCCTTTGATCTCTCTTTGCTTCTGTGATCGATTTGTTTTTTGCCAGGGTATTTTATATTCTTCAAGAGATTTCTTGTTTGGATTTATTGCTGGCATTCTGATTATTTTTTCTAGTACTCAGTTTGGGTTTTTTGGTTTGTTTTTTTTTTTCCTTTTTTGATTTAGTATGGTTCTTGGTTTTTCTTTCGTCATGCCTTTGGTTATGGAAGAAGCTTAAGAAGCATCTTGTTTCTTGTTTACCTTTCGTGTTTCTTTAATCTATCTTTTTGCTTCTGAAGTTTCCTTTTTCTTTGAATACTATGGAGGATAATTCAAACCGGCCTACCTTCTTAGAGGGAGTTTTGGGAAAGAAAGTTCATGACAATAATCTTGCAAATAATTGCTTATTTCTTGTGGAATACAGATGTTTGTTGGCTGATGATAATATGAGCAGTCTGCTTCAAAAGCCACAAGAAAGAATGGTAAACTTGCATTAATATATTCTGAAGAGGAAACTCTGGCTCTTGCTGCTCATTTGAAATTCACCTTAATAGGTAAATTTATCTTTGCTCATCCAATGATGGAGATCATTCGAAAATTTTTTGNTTCCGCCGGATAATCTTAAAATTATTGTAAGCAATACATCTAATCATTAGTTCAAAGCAATATAAGATGTTTTTTTATTATTAAGCATATCTTTGTGGGCAAGATGGTCAATTAAATACAAATCATACATCATTTTTGGTTTTTAATTTGGACGAAAGGTTTGGTGATTTGAAGCACTTATAGACTTAGATAAGTGAGATTCCTTTGATCTCTCTTTGCTTTTGTGATCGATTTGTTTTTTGCCAGGGTATTTTATCTTCTTCAAGAGATTTCTTGTTTGGATTTATTGCTGGCATTCTGATTATTTTTTTCTAGCACTCAGTTTTGGTTTTTTGGTTTGTTTTTTTTTTTCTTTTTTGATTTAGTATGGTTCTTGGTTTTTCTTTCGTCGTGCATTTGGTTATGGAAGAAGCTTAAGAAGCATCTTGTTTCTTGTTTACCTTTCGTGTTTCTTTAATCTATCTTTTTGCTTCTGAAGTTTCCTTTTTCTTTGACTACTATGGAGGATAATTCAAACCGGTCTACCTTCTTAGAGGTTGTTTTGGGAAAGAAAGTTCATGACAATAATCATGCAAATAATTGCTTATTTCCTGTGGAATACAAAGGTTTGTTGGTTGATGATAATATGAGCAGTCTGCTTAAAATGCCACAAGAAAGAATGGTAAACTTGCATTAATATATTCCGAAGAGGAAACTCTGGCTCTTGTTGCTCTTTTGAAATTCACCTTAGTAGGTAAATTTATCTTCACTCATCCAATGATGCAGATCATTAGAAATTTTTTTGCAGATCTTAAATTTGAGAAAAAAATGGAATGTTAGGTGATAGAAATCTCATGATTCGCCTAGAAAAGGTAGATGATTATACCTTATTGTTTGCAAGAAAATCATTGCAAATAGATAAGGTAAATATGAAGATTTCTTAAGTGGTCTATTGATTACGACCCAAAAGAAGTCACCAATAGTTTTAGTTTGGCTAAAGTTTCCTTGTTTGAGATTAAACTTATTTAAGACATGTTCTTTATTCTTTGGGATCAATTTATGGAACACTAATGAAGATTGATGTTGCTACCTTAAATTGCTCAAGGCCTTCTGTGGCCAGAGTTTTGATTGAAAGGGATGTAACACTCCCTTTCTGTGACTCAAATTCTAGATACTGAAAAAGCGTGGAATTGGAATACACTCCACCATATTGTAGTAAATGTCGGTTGTATGGACATTGCTTATCCAATTTTTTTGTGTCCAATCAGAGACTAAAAAAATAATTTACAAAATAAGAAAATGGTTATAAATGATGTTCCATCTAATCATTATCCTACTTTGCAAAATAATGATTTTAATAAAATACAAACTAATGTGATAATTGTTTGTGTTCAACATGGAGAAAAGGAGATGAATGGTGTTATTAATTTTAATCACCTAACATCTTTTTGGATACCACTAATTAACTTACTAATAGGGACACTGTCTTGGATAACTAAGATAATAATATTTGCAATCAAAAGGTTTCTTAAGGTAAGGAGGTTTCTTGTAGCAATAGGGATGGAAATCTAATTTGGTTACAAATGTTGTTTCTTTTATGGATGATTATTTGGTTACTAGATTAGAATTAGAAGAAGATTGGATAATTCAAAAGGCTGCAAAAAAAAGGAAAAATAAAGGAAATAGGGTACTCAGATATGTTAACCAAGAGGTTGTTAATCAAATTCAGGTTGGAGAAGATATGAAAAAAGAAAATTTGGTNGTTGCTACCTTAAATTGCTCAAGGCCTTCTGTGGCCAGAGTTTTGATTGAAAGGGATGTAACACTCCCTTTTTGTGACTCTATTTGGATTGGTGACTCAAATTTTAGATACTGACAAAGCATGGAATTGGAATACGCTCCACCATATTGTAGTAAATGTCGGTTGTATGGACATCGCTTATCCAATTTTTGTGTGTCCAATCAAAGGCTAAAAAAATAATTTACAAAATAAGAAAATGGTTATAAATAATGCTCCATCTAACCATTATCCTATTTTTCAAAATAATGATTTTAATAAAATACAAACTAATGTGATAACTGTTTGTGTTCAACATGGAGAAAAGGAGATGAATGGTGTTATTGATTTCAATCACCTAACATCTTTTTGGATGCCACTAATTAACTTACTAATAGGGAAACCGTCTTGAACAACCAAGATAATAATATTTGCAATCAAAAGGTTTCTTAAGGTAGGGAGGTTTCTTGTAGCAATAGGGATGGAAATCTAATTTGGTTGCAAATGCTGTTTCTTTTGTGGATGATTGTTTGGTTAGTAGATTAGAATTAGAAGAAGATTGGATAATTCAAAAGGTTGCAAAAAAAAAAAAAGAAAAATAATGAAAATAGGGTACTCAGATATGTTAACCAAGAGGTTGTTAATCAAATTCACGTTGGAGAAGATATGGAAAAAGATAATTTGGCATATTCCTCTAAATCACTAGAGGATTAAAAGTTTTTATTGAAGAAGTTTAATTTTCTGATTTGGAATATTAGGGGCATTGGTAAGCTAAATGCCTCTGATAGACTCCAAAATTTGATTCATTCTTATAAACTTAATTTTGTTAGCATTCTTGAGCTATTTGTGGCTTTCAAGAATAATGACAAATATCTTAATATAATTGGCAATTTTAACCTCTTTTCTAATAGTAATAACNTTTCTAATAGTAATAATAGATTTTTGGTTTTATGGAAATATATTGTGAAGATTGACATTCTTGTCAATCACGAGCAGTTAATTCATTATCGTGTACATATTAATAATGATATTTTTACATATTAATAATGATATTTTTCTTTTATCTAGCATTTATGATGGGTGTATGAACCGACTTGTAATTACACAGTAATTTAACTTCCAAAATATGACAAAAAACTTGACCCAATTTATATTTAGGGGCTAGTGTGCAAAATCAAATGTTATAAAATATAGAAAATAATTCACACACCAGGGGTTCTACGCAAATGTACGTATTGTTTCAAGTAATATAGTTTTTTTTTTTAAAACCCTAGAATCGATCGCACAGAGAAGCGATGTAAGAAATCCCTTAGACTAATTCTAGTATACTACTGTCAGTCCTTAGTTTGGAAGGTTGATTTAAGTGTTTTTTCTAACAAGTACTCCTAAATGTAAGTTTTATGTTTAAAACAACCAATAACTAATTCCTAAATTGAAATATTAATTGTAAAAATAACCCTTTCTGGATGAATTGGTTTGGAGAATTTTGAGATGTTAAAAACTACTATTCACAATTGCGACGACATAGAAAATGTGAAGGAATGAGATGCATAGAATTTAATGTAGTTGTGACAAATAGGAGCATACATATTATATATCCTCTTTACGAACGACAAAGAACATTGACTAATCTAGAGTTTGGTCCCTAAATCTGTGGTTAGCCTGGGAAGATACTGACTCTCACTTCAGAGTTCCCACGTTCCCCTCACCTGAGGGATAACATCTCAATTTAGGTTCCAAACCTCTAGACCAAATTGAAGATTTTAGTATGTCACCCTAAAATCTCCAAATCTACGCTAATTGAAGTTATTTCTTTACTTATACACTCAACCCCATGGACTATATTCTCATATATGAAATCAAATGTGGTTCCACTTTGTTGAGAATTACACTGCCCTCTCGAATTTTGATGTCATTACAACCAATTTTAACATTAAAAAAGGCCTATATTGCAATGTAAATGGAGTTCAAGTAAAAACCATCACATTTTTAGTCAAAACCTATTTTAACATGCATTCCAAAATCCTAAACAAGAATCATACTCATTGCAAAAGAAAAGTAAATTGAAAATAACGACATAATCTACTCATGCCAATATTTCTTAACAAGAAGAATGAGTAAGAAAAACTATTCACAAAGCATGAAGAAAATACATCAAAAAACTTCATTACATCAAAGCAAATCCATTAGATAATTGTTTACAAAATCATAAGATAATGAAAACACAATACTTAGCTTTTTCCCCTTTAAAGAAAGAAGAAGATCTCTCCCATAAAGTCTCTCCCTAATCCATGCAATGCTTATACAATTCGTTGCATTTTCTCTCAAAACTCCCTCTTTAATCTCTCAAGAAAAGGTAAGAATCTACATTTATACTCTTATTCTAAGATTGTTGACCTAACTTTTGGTTGAGATCTTGTTTTTTCTTTAGAAGCCTATGATCTAACCATAGGACTTTCCTGTTGACTATTTCTAAAAGACTAGTAAAGAAACCCTCACCATTAGAAATTCTAAAACTCTTCTTTACTCATCTTGAAGTTCCAAATGTTGGATCTAACCTCTAGCACTTAGTAGGTGGAGCCAATATGGGGGAGCTCAAGAAGAGTCCCCATAGGAGTGTTTGGCCTTAGGGTTAGCCCTGGGTGGTGTGGCCTTAGTCAGTCTTGCACACTCACACTTGATACTCTTCGTCTTCACTCACAACCTCAACCCTTAATCAAACATGCCTAGCTTGATACCTTACTCTATTGGAAACTCATGTGAATGATCCACTAAACAATTAGCCCTAGGCTAGAGTTTAGCTAAGACTAGTACATGGAGGATCCATAATGGGAGTTCCCTTGGTCTCATGACTCAACAAGGGGTAATTTTATGATTAACATCCTCAATTGATCTCATCCTACCCAAATACTGAATTTAGCCTTTTGCCCCTAACTTTCTCAAAACTACCAAATTGCCCCAAAAACCCTAAATTTTTTCAAATTACCCAAACCAAACAATTTTGACTAAAAATCATATTAAAGTCTTTGAAACTGCCCAAATTGCCTAAAACACCCCAAAATTTCCAAAATTCTTAAAATATCCTTAAAATTACCAAAATTACTAAAATGCCCTTGGTGACCCAAATTTTCCCAAAACCTTCAAAAATCATTTCAAACACTTTCAAAACCAATTTATACCACTCCACTAAGACCAATTTGACCAAATTGACCAATTTTGACCAAAATTCTCAAATTACCCCTAAAGACCCAAAATGCCCAAATTACCCCCAATTTTCACGAAATCAACATCAATCTTCCCTAATCTCAATTCCAAATAAAAAATCATCATTCAAAATCCCATTAAAACCAAATTGAAGCTTAGTTGAACCCAATTTTAAACCAAATTCAAGCTCACTCAAAAGCCCCAATTTTGACCATAACCTCAAATTTCCTCAAATTGATTCCCTTAGCTTGCCCAAATCCTTCCATTTTGAATTTTAAACTCTTCATGGAACTCCATTAAATAAAATTGAGCCTCCAATTTGCATTTTCCTAGCCTCAAGCCTCACACAAATCCAACCTAAATGATAACCCCCAATTTTGCTCCAAAATCCAAAATTCCTCATATTGAACTTCATAACTCCATAATTTCCACCCAATTGATATCTAAAACTCTTCATCACAATCTCTAGGACCAATTTGAACCTTAAATTGGCCCAAATCCAAACCATAGCCCAATCCAAACCCAAGTCTAGCCTAAATAACACAAAATTGACCATAAGCCAAATTCCATTAAATTGAACCTTGCAATTGATCCAACCCAACCAAATTCACTTCCTAAGTTTCTCATGATTTGTTACTAGAGCAAATTGAGCCATCAATTGGTTTAGATATAAACCCAAATCAAGCCTAAAATGAATCTTCAGGCAAAAATCCCAAATTTCAAATCATGACCCCTCAGCACTTTCTTAACCATTCCAGCCATGCTTAGACCTCCTAGGATGCTAATCACATCACCTAATGAACCCTAATTGAGCCATGGACCAAGGGTCCCCAAAATTAGGGGATTTCTTCCAAAATTTGGCAAAACCAAAACAATATTTGCCACCAGCCTTCCCAAGCCCCAAGCCCATCACCATTAAGCTCCTCTGGCTCCCCTGAACCACCTAGCCACCAGCTTAGCCTTGGCTGACCATCCTAGTGGTTGGAAAACACCAGAACTGAGAGGTCCCGATGACCAAAAGCCAAATTTAAAACTCTCTGACTTGGCTCGCTCCCATTGGGCATTGGAGCCTCTCTTTCCTCCACCTAAACTACCTTTTACACCCACTGACCAGCCCTCTTAGAGCCCTGAGTTTCTCTATTTAAACATCACCCCTCCATGGCCAAGAGAAGAGACCATTCAAAACCAAGGGGAAACTCTGCCAAAATTGTTTAAAATCTCAATCAAAACCTTCCTACATTTAACACAATCATTTCTAGCCCTTCACCACCACTGTAAGACCTTAATTTCATCACAAAAATTCAGGGGTTTTCACGGCCATACCAAGTGCCTCTAAACTCCCAATTGATTGTTCTAAAAGCTTCACAAGAACCTAAGGAGACATCCCAAACCAAAGCCCCATTATTTTGAGAACTTTAACCTTTTTCCGATGTTGTCTCTTCTGTTGGATCAATACACGTGCTAAACGAACGACATCCGTTCATCGTCCCAGATCGTCCAAACCCAAGAGTTGTCCATACTAAATTGCTTTAATCTCACTCGATACTCAACAAAATCACTCAAAGTTTGTTCCTACATGTGCATATGACCAAGACAAACATATCCATATGGTTGATCAAGCATGGACATAAAATTTTATTCATGAAAGCCCAAACCTAGCTTGGTTTGGGGGAAAATGGTGCATACTTTGGTCCATGAGGTGTAGCCTCGATTGGAATGGTTTCCAGCATTTGTTGTGACCTTGTGAAGCTCTTCCAAGTGTTGATTTTAGCTGGTGTTGGGTCAAAAACTATCAACTGATTCTTCTTCAAACAAAATTTCTTTTCTTTTAGTAGATGGTACTTTAGGCACAATAATAGTAAATCTGTCAACAGTAGGTGTGACGACTCTCGAGTGGACGGATGCGGGGACAACAGACTTAACGAGTGTCAGAGCAGTAGCAATTTTCAGCTTCGTTTAAGAAGGGAAGTCCTGGGTATAGTTTAAATCAAACTCTACAGATGGCTCTTGAACTTCTAGAGCAACAACCTTCATGATGACGAATGGGGTTGCCAAGTACAACTTCAAACTCTTCGAATCCAGCTCCAAACTTGTTGGTGCAATGTTACAGGCATCACGATTGGTAGGCAGGTTGTAATAGAAAGTGAGAGTAGGGAACACCATTGTAGCAGCTTCAAAGAAAAGTTCCAAGGGTTACTATCGGCCATCACTTCGTAATTTCAGTGTGAACACTAAAAATTAACAACGTTCATTCTGTAGTCTAGGTACGTCCTTTCTTATTTTCATTTTTGAATTTATTCTTTATTTGTGATTATAACATTAAAGAGTTTTGGTTAAAATTAAGCGAGGGTGAAGAGATGTAATGACTTTGATTGATTCACAAAATAGCAAACCAAACCCGAAAGATACAGGAGAATTGAAGTTTAAGACCCAGTGAATGACCAACTTCACAATGCACATCTCCCAGGCGGAACTAGTCCATCAACTGAACTCCAATTCTCATCAAAGGGTCATGTTATCATGTAATCATCAATTGAGGGCTTCAAATAAGTGAATTATTATCTTCCTAACTTAAGCCCATTGCCTTAGTACCATTCAATTAAATTGACTTCCAAGTCATGATAATTTATAAAATTACAATTTTACCCTTACATCAAAAGACGACAAGTTGGTTTCTACCTATTAACCCATTATATTTTGAACATCCAGAAGAGTTTACTATGATCAAAATTACCCATTTTCCCTTTGGTTAATCATAAATTTTAATTAAGACATCAAAATCCAAAATTACCATCTTGCCCCTAGAGCTCTCCACTTTATAACTTATCAAATATAACTCAAATGCATTTAAGATTTTTATGGTACCCCGCTCATGTGTTACTTAAAATATTAGAAGAAAAAATATGATAGTTCTAATTTTAATTAAATTTATATAATTATTTTAACTCAAAAATAAAGTTTTCAATGTTAATTTATTTAGTTAATCAAACTAAATTTTCTGTTCATGGGAAAATTAATGGAAGTTCACCTAGGTCAAGAGACCACTTGGATAAAATTCCATAATGTTTTTAAATTATATTTTAATTATTATAATTAATTATTTATCTTAGTGATTAATTAAATTAAAAATATGTTTTAATTACAAAAATATATTTTATATTTTTCTTAAATCTCCTTAAGTCCACAAAACCTAAAGAAACAAACTTTTCTTTTTCGCAAATTGTTTGTTATTTATTATAATTATTTTAATGGAAAATTGAGAAAAAAAACATTTTTGGCATTTAAAAATACATAAGTAAGTTAGGAAAATTAAGAAAAATATTTTGAGGGGTCTTAAGTGATCAGGGAATAATTAGGAACAATTTTGGTCATTTTCATATTTTTGCAATTTTTGATTATTTTTAATTATTTTTAATTCAAAATATAGCTACAAAATGAAATATTTTAAATTTTTTTAATTTTTTCTAAGTGCCTCTAATCACAAGGAACTCAAAAAACTACTTTTCATAATTTTTCTAATTATAGTTAATTTATTATAATTTTTTTAATGCAAAAATACCATTTTACTTGGAAAATAGATTTTATTGATCAAATTAATTCAAATGAGTATCAAAATTTTAAAACGAGTTAAAATAATCATTATTTATATTGTGGAATCATTTTTTTATTTTTAATATTATTTTATTCATTTTAATTTTAGTGAGTTTTTATGATTTAATTAATCATAATAATTTACATAGGCATTTAACCTTAGTTTATATTTTTCCTAGAGTCCTCTGACCACAGGGAACCAACCAAAATAAATCCCATATTTTTATGATTTATATTTTGATTCATAAAATTATTATAAGCAAAATAGACAACAAGGCTTGAAATTAAGGTCTCAAAGCTAGAGATGCTTTCTAACTTTAGAAAAATCAGAGAACATCCTTATTAACATGAGGAATGAACCCTAAAATTTCAAGTCATGGTGATTATTATTTACTTAATTAAATTAAAATAGTTTAATAATTACAAATTAGAGAACATCAAATAATTTTTATTTTTATTCCACATTATTCTCCTCTATTCATTGAGAAAGATAATATATATTTTTTTATTTTTATGACTTTTCTACACCAAGTTATGAATTTTCTAAGTTATGTTGGGATTTAATTAAATTAATTTAATCCATATTTTTCTATTTAAACCAGTCAGTCGCCAGCGCAACATCGTATGCGTCGAAGCCCCACCTGGTGCTCCTTGACTCATCGTGCTTTCCACCTCAGTTGCCACACACCACACATCCATGCATAATTTCTTCATCCGACATCAACTCGTACATTGGATCAGTACATGCGCTAAACAAACGACATTCGTTCATAGTCCCCGGTCGTCCTAACCTTAGAGCAGTCCATACTAAATCACTTTGATCTCACTTGATACTCAATGAAATCACTCACAGTTTGTTCCTACACGTGCATCTGACTGAGATGAACATATCCATACAGTTGATCAACGTGAAAATAAAATTTTCTTCATAAAAAAGCCCAAACCGAGCTCGGGTTGGGGGAAAATAGTGCATACCTTGGTCCAAGAGGTGTAACCTCGATTAAAATGGTTCTTCACATTTTTTGTGACCTCACGAAGCTCCTCCAAGTGTTGATTTGAGCTGAGGTTGAGTCTAACTAAGAGTTCGACCAAAGTGTGGCACGACCTTGGTCTACCAATGGTTTGGAGAGCTCAAAATGACGGGGCTTGAGTGGGAAACTTCTCCTTAAGCTCTGGTGAAGCCTAAGAGCACTTCAATTTAGAATTTGAGTGAGTTTGGTGGGATGGACATTGAAGGTCCTAATTTTGGGCTGTGAAATTAAGCTTGGATCATGGAAATTAGGGCTGGAAAATGGTGGGGATGAGCTTCTCTAGGTTGTTATGGAGTCTTGGGCAATTTTTACAGAGTTTTGTTAAGGTTTGAGCACTCTCTTCTTCTTGGTTATGGAGGGGGGGATCTAAATAGAGGAGCTCAGAGCTCCAAGAGGAAGAGAGGCTCTAGTGTCCAATGGGAGTGAGCCAAGTCAGGGAGTTTTAAATTTGGTTTTTGGCCATAGGGACCTCTCAATTATGGCGTTCTCCAGCGACTAGGCTGGCCAACCAAGCCAGGGCTGGTGGCTAGGTGGTTCAGGTGAGCCAAGGAAAGCCTTAATTGTTATTAGTTGGGTGGCTTGATGGCTAATAGCATATCATTCTTTGGTTTAGCCAATTTAAAAAGGGATCCTCAAATCAAAGGACCCTTGGTCCATGGCTCAACTAGGTTGGGCTAGGTGGATCTAGCTTGGTTCCTAGGGCTCAAATGTTGGTTGTGGTGACAATGGTTTGGTTAATTTGAATGGGTTTGGTCGAATTTGGGGTTTGGGTTCAAAATTGGGGTTTTATTTTGAACTTGAGTCTAGGTTGTGCTTGGGTTCTTATTTGGATCAAGTGATTGATTAAATTGATGTGGATGATTGTCATGAGAATTTTGGAAGAAGAATTAGGTGATTTTGAATTGATTTAGGAGTTTAATTTAGTGGAATTTGGCTCATAGTCAATTTTGGGAAATTTGGGCTATTGGATTGGGATAAGGCTTGGACTTGGTTCAATTGATGGTTCAAATTTGTTCAAGGGATCGTAATGGAGAGTTTTAGATATCAATTGGGTGGAAATTGTGGAGTTATGGAGTTCAAATTGGGAAGTTGAATTTTGGGGTAAAATTGGGGGTTTTGATTTAGGTTGGATTTGAGCGAGGCTTGAGGCTAGGCCAAGGAAAATTGGAGGCTCAAATTGATTAGGAGAGTGTCATGAAGAGTTTAGAATTCAAAATGGAAGGATTTGGGCAAGTTAAGGGACTCAATTTGCCGAAATTTGAGGATATGATCAAAATTGAGGCTTTGAGTGAGCTTGAATTTGGTTTAAAATTGGGTTCAATTAAGCTTCAATTTAGTTTCAATTGGTATTAGGCATGATGAATTTGAGTTTAGAGTTGAAATTAGGGAATATTGAAGTCAAATTGATGGAAATTATGGGAGATTTGGAGAAATTATTAAAGAAATATCATATTAACAATCAAATTGCTATTGCTTATCATCCTCAAACAAGTGGTTTGGATGAATCATCCAATTGTAAAATTTAAAGAATATTGTAAAAATATCTGAATCCAACTAAAATGGATTGGTCAGTCAAACTTGACTATTGTCGGCACTATTTTTAGTGTGAGGTTTGCCCGTAAGAAGCTGTCGGTCATCGGAATTGAAATCCCGTTGCCCGCTTCGGAAGGACGTTTAAAAAGCTGTGTTTTGAAAAAAGATGAAGTCAAACTGACTCCATAATTTTTATAGTTTAGATAAAAGAGCACTTTATCTCAAATCCCGTATCTGTCCCGAAGGATAAACACAAGAATTGAGGGTGAGGCTCGATCAAATAAACTAAAGAAAATTATGACATTCGTTTGGTCTGCGAAACCAATGTATTGGCCGACAAATTCCCCTATTTAATATAAGAAATTAAATAGGGTTTGTATTATGCTGGGTTCG
>JXCR01138640.1:23218-40502 GCA_002079205.1 Phalaenopsis hybrid cultivar | reverse complement strand
GGGGGGGGGGGGGGGGTCTAAATAGAGGAGCTCAGGGCTCTAAGAGGAAAAGAGGCTCTAGTGTCCAATGGGAGTGAGCCAAGTCAGGGAGTTTTAAATTTGGTTTTTTGCCTTGGGGACCTCTAGGTTATGGTGTTCTCCAACGACTAGGCTGGCCAACCAAGCCGGGCTGGTGGCTAGGTGGTTCAAGTGAGCCAAAGAAAGCCTTAATTGTTATTAGTTGGGTGGCTTGATCGCTGATAGCATATCATTCTTTGGTTTAGCAAATTTAGGAAGGGATCCCCCAAATCAAAGGACCCTTGGTCCATGGCTCAACTAGGTTGGGCTAGGTGGATCTAGCTTGGTTCCTAGGGCTCAAATGTGAACCTGAACTACAAGAACAATATACGAATGAGATCCTACTCAAAAGAATACAAAGCATACATGGACCAATAACTTTCATGCTCAAGGGACTCACCATCAAGTCCTTTGAGAAACTACTAAGCAAAGCCAACAATTTACAAGATAAAGTTAAACATATGGATTCTTAAGAGAGAGTGGAGAAATTCAGAAAAATCAGAGCATTTGAAATAAAGTCCGGAACAGTCACAACAGTCAATAAGGGAAAATAGTCAATAAAGATACAAACATAACATTCTCACCAAAATTCTCAGCAATCGTTACAACATGCTCAGCAACAAATATAGTAGTATGGCCAATCTAGCCAACAGTCATACCAGGGAGGACCATACCGAGCAGAAGGTAAGGCGGGTCCAACCCTTGCAGAACAAAAGAGAAGAGTGTATTTTTTTAAAGATCAGGCTGTGCTGAAAATGTTCAGAAATTTAATGAAAACGCTAGAGTTCATATTGCCAGAATTGAAGAAGCCGAAAGAAGTTAACAAGAAAGAATAGTTCAATATTTGCCCCTACCATAGGATGTTGAGACATACGATAGAAGGTTGTTTCGTCTTCAAGGACTGACTCAAGAGAAACTTTAAAGAAGGAAATATAAATATCCCGAAGGAATATTTAACAGAGCCTAAAAAAGGTTTTGTGAATATGATTTTGGCTAAGCCAATTGTTCCGATGGATCCATATGCAAAAAAAGATGGATGGAGCACAGTCTGGAGCAAGTCATCCAAGAAGCTTCAGCTCAGGCAGCCGTTCAGAATTCAGACCGCTTCAGCTCAGGCAGCCGTTCAGAATCTACAATTTGTTCAGTCCAAGTTGGAGATTTCACCAAAAAAGTTATTGCAACCAGAAGAGAAAGAAAAGATTGACGTCGTGACGACCTATAATGCAGAAGGTAGGATAGGGGCTGCCTCTATTAGATTTGTTCTCTCAGATTCGAAGAAAAAAATCCTCGAACCTCTGACCATGTATGATTATCTTTTTGCCCTACCGTGGTATTATGGATCTAATGATTATGATTTCAACTGTTTTTTATGATAATGTAACTTATTTTGTTCAATCTAACTTTTATCTCAATTCCCAAACTATTCCTCAAATCGTACTTGAGTCGGATAAGCTTGTTAATGAGAATGAAGAAGACATCGACAATGCCGGTTACGATAGCACCGGGAGTGAGGGACCAGTCCTTGAGTGCCATGGCGCACCACTTGCCATCAACTTGGATTTCTCCGATGAAGAAGAGACACAAAAAATTTTACCTACAGCTTCTCAGGAAGAGGAAATTACAAAAGTAAATCTAAGGAGTGGGAAGATATTACCTCCAAGAACAGCTCCAGTGGATAAAGGGAAACAAATAGTCACTTAGGAAGAGTTGCCTTCACCTATGCCAGTGGAAGAGCCACATAACCAAGTGAAAATCGAAGGATTATAAAAATTTTATTATAACGTGCTAACTCATCTTAGGAGGTTTCTTGCCAAAATAAGCATTTATGATGCTCTAATCCTATCAAAGGAGAAGAGAGAGTCTCTGGTTACAGCCTTGCTCGACCCAGAGATTTGCTTAGCTGGATATTAGTATGGCCAGTTGGATATTGAAGCTTGGATGAAGTTGGCCAGTTGAATACTCGTTTCTTTGGACATCACATCCTCGGATGAAGTTTGTTCATTAAAAGAATAGCTTGGGATAACATTCACAGATGAATACTCGTTTCTTAGTACCACCGACCATAACCGACCACTCTACATCTCCGTTAATATCAACAAATTTGTATTGTCAGATTCTTGTTAGACCCGGGAGCATCACTAAACTTAATGAGTCTACAAACATTACCATAGTTGGATATTGAAGCTCAAGCACTTACAACTGATAAAATGATGTTAAAAAGATTTAATTAGAAGGGAGAAAGAGCCCTTGGATCGATTATATTGTTAATGAAATCCGAAGAATTAGTAATAACCATAAAATTCTAAATTATCGACACAAAAACTTTTTTCAATGCTCTACTCGGAAGGCCATGGATTCATGAGCATAATATGGTTCTGTCATCCTTACATCAGTGCATCAAATATTTCAAAGAAGGACAAAACATTGTATTGAAGGGGATTTACAACCGTTCTTACTTCATGAAATAGACATTCATGAAGATGTCGCCTACTACACACCTCCAAGGAAAATAGTCCTCCCGTGAAGTTGTATCAAATGGAGTGCAAGATTCAGAAGAATTACAAATAAGAAGCCATTCAACTCCACTTCAACAATCTAATATCGTCTCTTTACAACGAGGTGGTAGAGGTTCTTTTAGCCCGTACACCCAAGATCGAGGCCGGAGACATGGACGAGGAAGAACCAACATGATTGTTGAACGAACTAGGCAGACCATCAATATTGACATAGAAGAAACTCTGATGAAGAAAGCTTTGAGGAAGAAATGATGATGATAAAACAAAAGAAACCTCAATATGAGACCTCCTTAGAAGAGATGGGGAAAGATGAATTTGAGTCGATGTATGATCGGATCAACAACTATGTGAATGTTATTTCCCTTACTCCAATCTACCTTTAAAAGGTTGTGAGTTTAGAAGTCAAGGAAGTCCGTAGTGTTGGTTTGAAGCCGATCAAATTTTATCGTGCTTTCCCTTCTACTATTATTGAAAATCATGTAAATTTAGAAGAGGATTATAATGAATTAATGAAATTACCTTTTGGTTACTTTTCTCCTTGTGTACAAAAATTAATTCAACAGAGATATGTGCCAAAGAGAATGCCAAAAGATAAGTTACAACATTTTTAAAAATTATAGAATGTTAAAAGTTTAACTCCTAACTCAAAAGAAGGTCTCAAATTTGGTACTGTAGGACCAGTCAATGAATCAAAGTTTTGTATGGTTATTAATAGCAGATTAGAGGAGGGTTGCCTCAATGTAGAGAATGATTCTCAAGATCAATTAATAGATGATGTTATGCCAAAATTTGAAGAAGAAATTAAGTCAACGGTTCATGAGTTGAAATAAATCAACCTCGAGACTGAAGAGCAGCCTCGACCAACCTTCATAAGTTATTTACTCGGTGAGGAAGAATCCATAGCGTTGATCAGATTATTATCAGAATTTAATTATTGCTTCACCTGGAGTTATGATGAAATGCCAGGATTGTCAGTAGAAGTTGCAGTACATAAGCTTGGGGTGGACAAAGATATGACCCCCATAAAATAAGCTCCCAGAAGAATGCGCTTTGAAATAGAGCAACAAGTCATTGCCGAAGTAAGGAAATTAAGAGACGCTAACCTTGTCCGGGAAGAGCAATGCCCCACATTGCTAGCCAACATTGTTCAAGTTAAGAAGAAAAATGGACAGATCTGTGTATGTGCCAATTTCCGGGATCTAAATAATGCATGTCCAAAAGATGAATTTCCACTACCAATACCAAAATTATTGGTGGACATTGCTTCGACACATGAAATTTTCTCCTTTATGGATGAATTTTCAGAATACAACCAAATAAAGATGGCTCTAGAGGATGCAACACTTACATCATTTAGAACGCCAATTGTGATCTTTTGCTACATAGTGATGCCATTCGGGTTGAAGAATGCTGGAGCAACATATCAGCAAGTGATGATGAAGATCTTTAACAACCTCATTCACAACCAAGTGGTGTGCATGTAGATGATTTTTTCATCAAGAGTAAACAGAAAATAAACCATTTGTACGATTTCAGGATCGTGTTCGAATGATTATGACAATATAATATTAAGATGAATCCCTTAAAGTGCGCTTTCAGTGTTACCTCAGGGAAATTTCTAAGATTTGTTGTCCATCATCGGGGAATTGACATCGTCCCAGATAAGATTAAAGCTATCTTGGAAATGTCTCCTCTCAAAACCTTGTAACAACTACGCTCCTTCCAAGAAAAGTTGGCATATCTGAGACATTTTATCTCTATTCTCTCAGATAGGTGTCAGCCCTTCTAGGCATTAATTAAAAAGGATGTAAAATTTGTTTGGGAAGAAAAAAATCAGTGGGATTTTGAGGACGTTAAACAATACTTAATGACACCTCCTATTTTAGCAGCCCCTATCCCGGGAAGACCGTTGATACTTTATACCACGGTCTTAGACGTCTCTCTCAGAGCCCTGTTAGCCCAAGTCAACGACGAGGGAAAGGAAAATGCACTATACTCCTTGAGTCCCCATCTAATACTGATAGAAATAAAGTATATGCCTATTTAAAAGCATTGTCTAGCTTTAATTTTTACTGCCCAAAAGCTTAGGCATTATATGTTTTCTCATAAGATTACCCTCATTTCAAAAGTTAATCCGTTACAATATTTGATGACCCAACCAACACTTTCCAGACATCTAGCAAGATGGTCGATGGTTTTATTGCAATTCGATAAAACTTTTGTTCTCCTTCGTAATATAAAGGGACAAATTTTAGAGAATTTTCTCGCAGCACACCCACTTCTAGATGGGTCTCCTCTCAACGATGAACTACCAGATGAGCAAATACTTCAAATAGAACCCTCCAGTGCCAGAAATTGGGAAATGTACTTTAATGGGGCTTCATCAGCCAAAAAATATAAAGGATCAGAAACGGTTATAGCGGGCAAAGCAGGGATTGGTCTAATTTTTATCACGCCAAACGGGGCCATGTTGAGATTCTCCTACCACCTAACAGAGCCATGTACAAATAATAAAATAGAATATGAAGTGTTAATCACCGAGTTGGAGTTGGCAATCTTAATGGATATAACAGACGTTGCAATCTATGGTGATTCTCAACTTATCATTCAACCTGTCGCCGGACAATACAAGATTTTGAAACCAAGACTAGCAGAATACCACTGATATACAATGAAGCTTCTTGAATAGATCTCTAGTGTGACTCTCTACCAAATTCATCGGGGAGATAATGCCCATGCTGATGCTCTAGAAAAACTTGATAAAGAGCTGACATGTCCACCAAAAAATTCCATCGACATTACAGTACAAGGAAGATGGTTTTTGTCTCGAATCAACCTCGACAATCTACACAAGCTCAAAAAAGAAGAAGGAATGATGATTGCAATGGCTGACATCAATGAAGACTAGCGTAAGCCATTAATAGAATATTTGCAGACTTAAAAACTGCTACAGGATAAGTTCGAGGCATATCACATCATAAGAAGGGCTATGCCATATGCTTTGGTGGGTGATGTTCTCTACAAGAGATCATTCGATCAAATGTGGCTACGAGGTCTGAGTAGGGCAGAAGCACAAAATATCATCAAAGAAGTACATGTCGGATTGTGTGCTCACCAGTCAAGGCTAAAGATGAAGATGAAGATCAAAAGAGTCAAATATTACTGACTAACAATCATATTCAATTGCATGGATACAACCAGAAGGTGTCACCTTTGCCAAGTGCATGGGGTGGTCTTACACCAACCTCTGAATGTGCTACACCCAACTATTGTCTCGTGGTCATTGAAGTGTTGGGGCACAGACAAAATAGGTTTGATAGATCCTCCCTCCTCTAAGGGAAATAGATTTATCCTTACCACTACAGATTACTTCTTCAAGTGGGCAAATGCAGTACCATTACGAGAGGGTACAACATAGCACGTTCTGCAATTCTTCAAGACCAATATAGTCTACAGTTTTGGTGTTCCACGCAGGGTAATTTCCGACAATGGGATAGCTTTCACGAGCACGAAGATCAAAAACTTTGTCAAATGACATGGGATAGATTGGAGATACTCTACAATCTACTATCCTTATCGAAAGCTTTCAACAAAATGCTCGTCCAAGTCTTAAAGAAGGCACTGGATGAAAATAAAAGAGATTGGCATAACAAACTATTGGAAGCTTTATGGACCTACCGAACGATATTCATGACTGCCACTCAACGTACACCTTACGCGCTTGTGTTTGGGTCTGAGACCCTAATATCGCTAGAAGTTCAGACATAGTCTTTTAGAGTTGTCATCACCAACCAAATCACAACCAAAGAAAGTGCAAAACTTAGACTTGAGGAATTAGAAAGACTTAAGGCAAAACAACTAGAAGCATAACAACAGTTAGAGCTCTACCAAGCAAGGATGGTGCAGGCTCATGACAAATTGGTCCACCCAAGGACATTTAAAGTTGGCGATCTTATCCTCGTTCTCAAAAGGTCTATTCTTGCACAACATAAGATAGGTGAAAATTTTGAACCAACTTGGGAGGGACCATTTTTTATAGAAGAAGTTTACTCAGGAGGATCTTACCAGTTGGTGAATTTTTCAGGGCGAAAGACCTATGTTATCGGTCAATGACCGCTAATTGAAGATATATTACCCTACGTGGTGCTGCTTGAAATTGAATGCTTTTTGAAATTTTGATTGTTTTAGGGTTATTTATTTGGTCAAGCTTCTCTGACTGGGTCTAAAGTTCTATAATAAATTGACCTCAATAAAAATGAAAATTTTTGAAATTTGCCCACTTTCTTTCTCTTCTTCTGTTTCTAATTTTCAAAACCTAATTAAAATTAAATTAAATTGAATAAATAAATTTTATGAATAATAATAAAAAAATTAAGTGATTCGTTCTTGTTCAGGTTGAATGTCAGCGCACTGATGTTTTTTTGTCTTCTGCAGAAGAAATGTCGAGACGAAAGCTAATTTTCTCTTTTTGAGATGGTCTCAATCTCGCACTGAATGAAGAAAGGGATACTCAGAGTGTTATTATATACTTGGACTTAGACTTTAGTCAAGTCAATGTATAATATGAGAATCCCCTGATGGACGTCGTTAGTCACCGGGAAATGGAAGGAGTTCCATCTCTGTTAAAGATGGGCACTAGAGAAGACTTCTCACGAAAGAGGAAGAAAGTGATTGCTCAACAACAATATCCAATCAAAGGAACCAGTCATCTACAGTCCTTGATAACTGCTCCGACAGGGTATTTAGTAGATGTCGATGAAGAGAGAGTGTCAAATGCACCGCTCAGAAGAACGCAGCGTCACAATGCCCATCGATGCAAGCATAGAGCCTTCCTGCAACAAGAAAGAAGACAACAGAAAGAAGAAGTAGTTCTATTCACCCCTATTCCTGAGTGGAAGATTTATGAACAATGCATGAAGGAGACCTCTTCTAGCCCACCTGATACAGAGGAAGAGTTAGAGCCATCCACAGAGCAAATGCCGATAGAAACACCCCATGAATCTTACAAGGGTTTTCCGCTATGCAATGTTAAAATTCCTGTGGGAGAATCTACCAGAGGAGTATTCATTGAATGTACAAGATGGAATGTTCTACATTTGGATTGTAATAGTTCTTTTCTAGAGTTCACAGCTGCTGGTGTGTGTACACCAAAAATATATACATTTTTAGATCCATATTTTATACTTATTTTTGGTGATATTGCAATTTAAATGAAGGTATTTTTCATATTTTGATGCAAGTTATTGATTTTTAGGACTTAGAGCAAAAAGGAAGCAAAAATGATGAAATTTAGAGTCAAAATGGAGTTTTTTGAAAAAATTGTTTAGTGTCGACGACGCCAGACTAGGTGTCGACAGAGCCATTTGATAGAGAACACAAATTTAATTAAAGGGCAACGATGTCAGCGTCGGTGCATAACCTATTTCTAGAAAATTCGATAAATTTAGATGTTTTTTGAAGAGTTTTTGGATGCATGACCCTGATTTTTTATATGTAAGGATTTATGAAGTTGACACCACTACAAAATCAAAAACTTGATCCTTGTATGAAAAGTAAGTTGTGTAAAATATATATAATTATAGGAAATTAAGAATGATATTCTAAGCGAGTATATGTATCGTTATGAAGTAATAATGGACTTTCTATTTAAGTACGAAAGATTGATCCCATGGGGAAGGTGTAAATTAGCAATGATAAATTTTACCAGGAAATTTACAGAAAATTAAACAAAATTACTGTCACTAATTTTGAATGTTGATATGTCAACCAAACTAAATTACTTAACTATTAGCAAAATAGAAATGCAAATTTTGAATAATAACTTTTAATCTACTAACTATGTTTATGTAATGAAGATTTCTTATGTGAAAAAGCATCCTTCCCACTACAATAAAATTTTGGTGAAAGAGATGAGATAAAAGTTTATAATATGTATTATGGAAAGTATGAGCAATTTTAATTCTCTACCCTGATACAGTGCATAGAAATTCATTGGTTAATCTTAGGTTTAGTCCCTAAATCTGTGGCTAGGCTAGGATGACATCGGCTCCCACTCTAGAGATCCCACTTCCCTTCACATGAAGGCTAACTCTCACTTTAGTTTTTAAACATTAAGACCAAATTGAGGATTTTAGTCTGTCACCCTAAAGACTCTCCAATTCTACACAATATTTCCCTATTTATTTGTACTTAATTTCTGAACGAATTTCTCCTTCATGAAATCAAATGTGATCCTCACTCTGTTGTAGAAGTAACCAAAGGAAAATATGTTGAGATTTTCATACCTATTTTATACTGTTTTTGATGATATTGCACTTTTAAAGGAAAATATGTTGAGATTTTCATACCTATTTTATACTGATTTTGATGATATTGCACTTTAAATAAAGGTATTTTTTATGTTTTGTTGCATGTATGATTAATTATGGTCATTGGAGCAAAAATATGCAAAAAGGGTTGAATTTGGAGTGAAAAGGACCAAAATATGAAGATTTGAACTAATGCGCCGACGGCGAGCCCAACGGCACCGACGGCGAGCCTAATGGCACCGACGGTGAGAATTTCTTGAGACTCCAGATCAATTATTTTAGAAGGCCTGTCGACGGCGCCCTCGAGGCCGTCAATGGCGAGATCGACTGTTAATTCAAAAGGTGCATTGAATGTGGACGATTTTTTAAGAGATGCTTATGCAACTCTTGGGAAAACTCTTCTACAACTTTAAAAGAAGATTTTGACTAAAAATTGTGTGGGGTTGGCAGGAGTTGCAAGTGTTGGGAGAGTGTGTAGTGTGTAGAGAGTTTAATTTAGGGTTAGATTGTGAGGAATTCTTCGAGAGATTGTAAGAGTGGAGGGAAAGTGAGAGGTTTCTTTCTCCTTGCCGCTTCAAAAAAGAATTCTGTGTGCTGAAAAGAAAGGAAGAGATTCAGAGGAACTTCGAGGAGTTTGCTTGGGGAGGAATTAGAGATAAGTGTTATTTACTTGTTGCAGTTTGTATGACTTTGCTTTTATGTATAAATTTTGAGCTTTGTTGTGTCTTCCCCATGAGTTCTGAGTAGTTTTCTTTGTCTTTCTCCTTGTCTTGAGATTTGTTAAATGGTGATTTGAATTGGTTGAACATTGAAAATGTTAAAGTTTGTGATGATCTTTTCACTTCAATCTTAATTTACTTTCAATCTGGCCAATTGATTTGTTAAATTATGTTTCTCTGTCTTTCTCCTTGTCTTGAGATTTTTTGAAATGGTGATTTGAATTGGTTGAGCCTTAAGAATGTTAAAGAAGTTATATGATCTTTTCACTTTGATCTTAATTTACTTTCAATCTGGCCAATTGATTTGTTAAAATATGAAGTTTTACAACTAAGGTGAAGATTACATCCAAGATTTAGGGAGGTCAAAGTCCTTGAAAGTTAGTTGTGATGATATTTTAACTTCCTTTTTACTTTGATCTTAATTTACTTTCAATCTGTACAACTAAAGTGAAGATTACATCCAAGATTCAGGGAGGTCAAAGCCCTTTGAAGTTGGGTGTAAATAAATAGGGAAATAAAATTATCATGCGTAGAATTGGAGATTTTAGAGTGACTGACTAAAATCCCCAATTCGGTCATATCGTTTGGGAGCTGAAGTGTAGATGTTAGCCCTCAAGCGAGGGGAATGTGGGAGCTCCGAAGTGAGAGTCGATATCCTCCCAGCCTAGCCACAGATTCAATAAACAAGTATAGGATTAGTCAATGTTCTTTATGCCTAGACCAAAGGGTAAAGAATATGTATGCTTCTATTTGGCACAATCCATTTGAACTGATTCACTTTATCCATTCACTATAATTGCTTGACAAGGAGAAGGATGCTTTGTTTCGTATTGAACTCACATTAGAAACTTTATTAGTAGAATTAGTTATTTAAGAGTTATTAAAATTACATATTTATTTCAATTTCCTATTTGTGACAGATAAGTAATTTGAATTTCTATTGTTGTGATTAAGTATTGATTTTCTAAAATCTTAGTTTGTAGCCTCTAATATTACTCCCTGTGAAATCGATATCTAGGACTCCATCAGAGCCCTGTATTACTTGAGCGATACGTATACTTGCATTGATAAGTGTGACTTTACCATTATCGAATATTTTATATATACATATTTATCAAATCTATAACCATTGTCAAGTTTTTGGTGTCGTGGCTGAGAAATTAAATCTTCTAGCAGCAGTACTAAATACTTGTATTTTTAAGCATATATAAAGTCGCTGTCAAGTTTTTGGCGTCATTGCTGGGGAGAAAATAAGAATCATAATTAGAGTAACAGACAAATTAGAACTATTAGAAAACTTCTACTAGAATTGTAACTTATTTTCATATTTAGTTAACTGTTTTTCTGTGTACTAATTTCAATTGTATGCGTAAATTTGGACCTGAAAATCTTATACCCTACGATTCAAAATTAGAACGTACTGTTAGAAGAATTAGAAGAATAAGAAGAGAACCTAGAAATCCTGACACAATGGAAAACAACGTAAACAATCAAGGAGTAGAAAATGAACACCAAACTAGACCTCTATGAGATTATGCAAATCCTACAGCAGATGAGATTCACTTATCTATCCAAAATCCTGATGTAGCTACTAATTCATTTGAGCTTAAACCTAATTCTACAGCAGATGAAATTCACTTATCTATCCAAAATCCTGATGTAGCTGCTAATTCATTTATCCTACAGCAGATGAAATTCACTTATCTATCCAAAATCCTGATGTAGCTGCTAATTCATTTGTGCTACAGTAGATGAAATTCACTTATCTATCCAAAATCCTGATGTAGCTGCTAATTCATTTGAGTTGAAACCTGCTATTATCCAAATGGTACAAAATAATCAATTCAGAGGTACACCGCTAATTCATTTGAGCTTAAACCTGTTATTATCCAAATGATACAAAATAATCAATTCAGAGGAACACCAAATGAAGATCTCCTGCTATTATCCAAATGGTACAAAACAATCAATTCGGAGGTACACCAAATGAAGATCCGAATCACACCTCGCTAGTTTTTTAGAACTTTGTGCTACCTTTAAATATGACAGAGTTTCAAACGATGTTGCCAGACTTTTCATTTTTTGCTTAGGGATAAGGCTAAAATGTGGTTAAATTCATTAGCATCAGGATCTATTAAAATTTGGGGAGAAATTTCATAGAAATTTCTTTCCAAACATTTCCCTCCATCTAAAACTACTAAACTTAGAAATGACATAACACGTTTTGTTAGATTGATGGAGAGTCGATATATGAAGCTTGGGAGAAATTTAAAGATCTTCTTAGAAAGTGCCCTCATCATTCATTACCAGATTGGTTGATAATTCAAATTTTTTATAATGGATTAGTGGGATCACTTAGATCGATTATAGATGTTGCGGCTGGTGGTTCTTTAATGTCAAAACCTTTTGATGAGGCTTATTCGTTAATAGAAGAGATGACTACCAACAATTTTCAAAGACCCTCTGAAAGGGTAAATTCTAAAAGAGTAGCTAGTATCCATGATTCTGATGCAATATCTATGTTAGCTTCACACATTGCTGTNCCATGATTCTGATGCAATATCTATGTTAGCTTCGCAGATTGCTGCAATATCAAAGAAATTAGATTATTATGATATGAATTATTCTCCAACACCTACTATGATAGAAGGGAATTTATCTGGGCAATTTGTGGATGTTCAACCTTCGTATGAGACTTTAAATGCTATTAATAAACTCAACAATGGGAAAACAACCCAGTGAATCTTTAAATACTTATTCGAATTATTATAACCTNGAATGAATTATTCTCCAACACCTATTATGATGGAAGAGAATTCATCTGGGCAATTTGTGGATGTTCAACCTTTGTATGATACTTTAAATGCTATTAATAATAGACCAAACAACCCTTATTTGAATTATTATAACTCAGGTTGGAAAAATCATCCAAATTTTAACTGGAATAACAATCCTTCTACAAACCAACAATGGGCAAACAACCCAGTGAACGCATTAGGAAATTCATCCAACCAAGGAAATGTTAATTATAGGTCTTCTTTTCCTGCAGGAACAGTAACACTCAAATTAAGGAGAAGAAGTTGTCTATGGAAGAGCTGATATTAAACATGGGTCCACAATTGTGTAACACTCAAATTAAGGAAAGAAGTTATCTATGGAAGAGCTGATATTAAACATGGGTCAACAATTAGAAATTCATCCAACCAAGGAAATGTTAACTATAGACCTTCTTATCCTTCAAGATTTAACAGTGCACTCAAATTAAGGAAAAGAAGTTGTCTATGGAAGAGATGATATTAAACATGGGTCAACAATTGTAGAATCAAGGAAATCAATTACAAATTCAAGGTAATCAATTACAAAATCAAGGAACTGCTATTAAGACTATTGAAAATTAATTGGGGCGTATCGCTACTGCGCTTAGTAACCGAACATTAGGAACTTTTCCTAGTACTGTGGAACCAAATCCTAAAGATCAAGGAAAAGTACAAATAAAAGCGATACAATTATGAAGTGGAGAAGAATTCGAAACAAAAATATAGAAAGAAACAGAAACTGAAAAAAAGAAAGTGGATTTTGAAAAAGAAAAGGATCATTAGTACCCAAATTTAGAATATCTATTTACACCAATGAAAATTACTGTGGAGAAACCTCTACCACCGTTTCCTCAAAGATTGAAGCAACATAAATAGAATAATCAATTTACCAAGTTTTTAGAAATTTCTAAGAAATTAACGGTACATATTCCCTTCGTAGAAGCTTTATAGCAAATGCCCAATTATGTCAAGTTTATGAAAGATATTTTGAACAAGAAAAGGAAGTTCACTGATAATGAAACTGTGGCACTTAGCGAAGAGTGTAGCGCAATTATTCAGAAAAAGCTTCCTGAAAAATTAAAAGACCCAGGAAGTTTCACTATACCGTATGTTATCGGTGAAAAATTTTATGGAAGGGCTTTAAGTGATTTGGGAGTCAGTTAATCTTATGCCTCTATCAATTTTCAAAAGATTAGGATTAGAAGAAGTCTCACCTACTTCTGTAACTCGTTAGTTAGCGCATGCCTCTATCAATCTTTTATGGAAGAGCTTTATGCGATTTGGGAGCCAGCATTAATCTTATGCCTCTATCAATTTTCGTTTTATAGAAGAGCTTTATGTGATTTGGGAGCTAGCATTAATCTTATGCCTCTATCAATTTTTAAAAGGATTAGAGCTTTATGTGATTTGGGAGCCAGCATTAATCTTATGCCTCTATCAATTTTCAAAAGATTAGATTGGAGAAGTCTCACCTACTTCTGTAACTCTAAATCTTATGTCTCTATCAATTTTCAAAACATTAGGATTAGGAGAAGTCTCACCTACTTCTGTAACTCTTTAGTTAGATCAATTTTCAAAAGATTAGGATTAGGAGAAGTCTCACCTACTTCTTTAACTCTTCAGTTAGAATCAATTTTCAAAAAATTAGGATTAGGAGAAGTCTCACCTACTTCTATAACTCTTCAGTTAGCGTATCAATTTTCAAATGATTAGGATTAGGAGAAGTCTCACCTACTTCTGTAACTCTTCAGTTAGCAAATCGTTTGTTACTTATCCTAAGGGAGTTATAGAAGATGTGTTAGTAAAAGTTGATAAATTTATTTTTCCTGTAGATTTCATTATTTTAGATATGAAGGAAGATAAAGAAATACATATCATTTTAGGGAGATCATTTTTAGCTACTGGAAAAGCTATGATAGATGTTCAGAAAGGAGAATTAACTATGAGAGTTGACGATCAAGAAGTGACTTTTAACATTGCGAAATCTATGAAATAACCTGCTGTTAAAAGTCATAATGAATATTTTTGCATGGAAATTAATGAACATTTATTAAACGAGCATTTTAAAAAACATTTTGAAGAGAAAGAACAATTTGAAGACAGTGATGAAGTTATTTTGGACAAAATAGAAAATGAAGAATTAGATTATGTTAAGGGAAGATTTGAGATGTTGGATATTACTTGAAGAGAATGATGAAGTTATTTTGGACGAATTAGAAAATGAAGAATTAGATTATATTCAGGAAAGATTTGAGATGTTGGATATTACAAAAATGCTGATAAGAATCTATTTCCATCAATTATAAAACCACCTGAACTTGAGTTGAAAGTATTACCTAGCCACTTGAAGTATGTATATGTTCAGGAAAGATTTGAGATGCTAGATATTACAGGAAATGCTGATAAGAATCTAGTTTCATCAATTATAAAATCACCTGAACTTGAGTTGAAAATATTGCCTAACCACTTGAAGTATGTGTTTCTGGGAGACTCGTCTACACTACCTGTTATTATATCTTCAGAATTAAATGATTTGCAAGTGCAAAGACTTTTAGATACATTGAAAAGATATAATAAAGCTTTTGGTTGGACCTTAGCTGATATTAAGGGAATCAGTCCTTCAATCTGTATGCACAGATTTATACTAGATGAACAATATAAACCAAGAGTTGATCCACAAAGGAGATTAAACCCAATGATGAAAGAAATAGTTACTCTAAACCAAGATTTGATCCACAAAGGAGGTTAAACCCTATAATGAAAGAAGTAGTAAAAAAATAAATTTTGAAATGGTTAGACACTGGAATTATATATCTTATTTCAGATAGTGCGTGGGTAAGTCCTATTCATTGTGGGTTAGACACTGGAATTATATATCCTATTTCAGATAGTGCGTGGGTAAGTCCAATTCATTGTGCTTAGACACTGGAATTATATATCATATTTCAGATAGTGCATGGGTAAGTCCAATTCATTGTGTTCGTAAAAACTGGAATTATATATCCTATTTCAGACAGTGCTTGGGTAAGTCCAATTCATTGTGTTCCTAATAAAGGAGAAGTGACTGTTGAAACAAAAGTGAATAATGAATTAATACATATCAGACAAGTTAATGGGTGGCGTATTTGCATTGATTATAGAAAATTAAACACTGCCACTAAGAAAAATCACTTCCCTTACCATTTTTAGACCAAATAGTAGATAAACTTGTTGGGCACAAATATTTTTATTTTTTAGATGGATATACTGGTTATCATCAAATTCTTACTGCTCCTGAGGATTAAGAAAAGACAATATTTACTAGTCCTTTTGGAACATTTGCTTTTCAAAGAATGCATTTCGAATTATGTAATGCACATGCAACATTCAAGATATGTATGCTATCTGTATTTAGTAAGTTAATTGATGATGGATTGAAAGTATTTATGGATGATTTCTCTATATTTAGAATATCATTTAACACATGCTTAAATTATCTTGAAAAAATTTGGAGTTATGCGAAAGAACTAATTTAGTTCTAAATTGGGAGAAATGTTAATTTATGGTTGTAGGAGAAATTGTGTTAGGACATAAAATTTCAAAAAATGGTATGGAAGCAGACCCTACAAAAATTCAAGTTATATCTACATTAACATAAAAATGGTATGGAAGTAGACCCTGCAAAAATTCAAGTTATATCTAAACTAACACCTCCTACGTAATGTAAAGAGAGGTTAGGAGTTTTCTTGGACATGTTGGTTTTTACAAGCATTTTATTAAAGATTTTTAAAAAATTACTAAACCTATATGCCAACTTTTAGAAAAGGATAAGAAATTTGAATTTACTGAAAAAACCTCTATGCCAACTTTTAGAAAAGGACAAGAAATTTGAATTTACTGAAAGTTGTTTGAATGCATATTAAAGGAAAAATTAATCACAGCCCCTATTATAGTTTCACCTAACTGGGAGAAACCATTTAACTGATGTGCGATGCTAGTGATTATGTATTGGTGTTGGAGCATAAACCATATTGGGCGATTAAAGAATTCAATTATAATTTGAAAGATGCTGGTGAGAAGAGATTATTACAAATGAATTAATTGGAATAATTAAGAAATGAATCTTATGATAACGACTGAATTTATAAGGAAATTAAATGAATTGGAAGAATTAAGAAATGAATCTTATGATAATGACATAATTTATAAGGAAAAGTTATGGCATGATCGGAAGATTAACCAGAAGAACTTTGAACCAGGACAAGAAGTTTTGCTTTAAAAGGCTGAAGTTATTCCCTCAGAAATTGAAGTCTCGTTGGTTATCTCAAGTTTATACTTACGGAGCTGTTGAAATTGAAGATCAGAAGACATGAAATAGATTTAAAGTAAACCCTTTACTGTGACTCAAGTTTATACTTACGGAGTTGTTGAAATTGAAGATCAAAAGACTGGGAATAGATTTAAAGTAAATAGACACAGATTAAAACCATATTTTAAGGGTAAAAGACCAAATTTTAAAGAGGTTTTAGTGATCAGTCAACTTGAATAATACCTGAATAGGTCGTGCTGACGACGTTAAACCAAGCACTTTATGGGAGGCAACCCATAGTTATCTTTATTTTTATTGTAATTAAAATATTTTTATTTAAAATTATTGTTAGTTTGTGGTAGTATTGAACACTACTACTCATATTTACCCTTGAATCATGATAAAAATTGGACCATAAAAAAATTGGAACGCATTCGAACCAGAGCGAAACTGTGCAATTTTTTCCTTGGGCGCCAACGGCGCCATCGACGCCGCCAACGACAAGTTTTTCCCGAGAGTCAAGGCAATTGAATTCTAAAGGCTCGCCGACGGTGCCCTCGACACCGCCGACGGCGAGACT
>JXCR01138640.1:12396-23203 GCA_002079205.1 Phalaenopsis hybrid cultivar | reverse complement strand
GTGCCCTCGACCCCGCCGACGGCGAGACTGGCAGGATGGCGGTTTTTGGAGTTTGAATGAACAGTTTTTGGCGATTTTAGGCTGGAGTTACTCCTTTTAAACTTCAAAATTCGATTCTTAAGTTTGTATTTCCCCAAAAAATGAAGTGAAACTCCACCAATATCATCCTTATGGCATCCAGTTCCCCTAAAAACCATAGGTTGAGAGTGTTCAACTGGAGAAATTTCATTAGTGCTGAGGCACAGCGAATCTTGAACAAAGTACTGACAAAGAAAATATTAATCAAGGAAAGAGGATTCGTGAGTCGAGGATTGAATAATCCTTTGACGGCAATTGAAGAGATGATTGTACGATGAAGATGGGAAGTGTTGTGCTACACTACAGCCGCTGTAGTTGTTTTTGTGGTGAAAGAATTTTATGCTATTTTGCATGGAATCAACCAGGGAGTTGTCTATGTGCAAGGTTGATGGATAACTTTTACTCCTGCACGGTTTAATGAGTTATATATGATCAAGAACATTATTGTCTGCCATTATTCCAACTTTTTCCCGAAAAGAAATCTGATGAATGAGATCTACCAATATTTAACGGACGAAATTGAAGATTAAGAAATGAGAGAAAACGGGTATGTTAGTTTTTCTGCGACACTTCTAAACCTTGTTTCGAAACACTGACACTTCTTCATTTCTTCAAAACTATTACCGACGATGAATATCGGTAAAGTTACTAAGAAAAGTGCTATTCTAAATTATTGCATCCAAATGGGACTGCCGATCGATATTAGATCGATAATTGTGAAGTCTATTTTGGGCCTGATCGTTCATAGATCGACTTATGGGCTTGGATATCCTTCAACAATTTTCTTACTTTGCAGTCGGTTCCAAGTATCTTATGAGAATTGGGAAAAAGTACTTCTACCTTGGAAGCCTTTGAACCCAACTAAAAGATTCGCAGGCAATGAAGATGAAAATGATATGACTATTATGGTGGATCAATCCTCTCACAATTCACTGCCTATTCAACCTTTAGTTCTGGACAAAACACTAGTGATCCTGTGCAAAATCAAGAAATTGGAGAAGGAAGTACAAAATGTTATGAATGCAATTAACAATATCTCTGATTTTTTTTATCATCTAGATTGGAGGATGAAAGAACAATTTGCTCACTCTAGACATATCAAAGATAGTTTGATATGATTGATGAGAAAGATGAAATTGATAGAAGAGGACTCTATTGAAGAATTTCCATACCAACCCATCTATAACCTCTTCATTCATGTTCAATTAATGGGTGATCTCAGAGGAGAATATAGCACTGGATCTGAAGAATAGTGGATTTACCTTGCTATCGGTATGTCTATGTGTGTAATTTGGTTTGAACTTTGTGTTTGCTTTGCTTTAGAATTTTTCTTTTAGATCTCAGTATAGTTGAGATTGAGCATAGGATGTTTGTTTTCAGCGTTTTGAATGTTGTGGCTTGGATTGCGAAGCGGAATTGATGTATTAAGATTGAGAAAATATCAAACTTAGGTGTGTCGTGTAACATGTAATGTAATCCTTGGAATTTATATATAATTATGATGTTTTGTGTTGTGAAAGTTTATTTGTATTAGTACATCATTTAATCACTTAAAATTTATGTCTAGAATGATTGAACGGATGTCGTTGAGGCTTGAATTGATTGAAATTGCAAAAATCTGGAAATTAAACCAATTCAATAGAGCTCACCGACGGCGCCCTCGACGCCGCCAACGACGGACTTTTTTCGAGACTTAGGATATTAATCCAATAGAGGTCGCTGACAGCGCCGAAGACCCCGCTGACGCCAAGATCCCAAAAAAGCACCTTTATCCGCAATTTTGACCTGTCAACCGCCACTATCCATCATCCCCTTTCTCTTAAAAATGAAAATTTCGATCTAGGGCTTGAAGATCTTAGATTTGGGGGCGATTTCAAAGCATTTAGACACCGAATTTGATCATCTATTGGTAAGAGCTTCACTCCAAACTAAAAATATTTGATTTTCACCATGAATTTCTTTCACATTAAGAAGATCCGAAAAATTTGAGAATGTGAAGAAAATATTGAGAAGAATTTCATAGAGCTTAGTGTTGAACTCATGAATTACTCCTGGAAGCCATTATTTGCATATTTGAAGTATATTTTGGAATTTTTCTATAATTTTGATTAGATTGAAATGGATCCACGACAAAAGAGGCGACTTGAGTTTGACGAGTCTCGCTTCGTCAATGTGAAGGCTCAATTAAGATTTACGTCAGTATTTGAAGGGAAGAAATGTATACAAGATCGAGTTTTTGAGAGCCCGGGAGGAGAAATTGAATGAGTTATTATCGAACGGAGGTGGGAAAACTTCTATTATACCATCAATAAGGCTGCTGCAAATATTGTAAAAGAGTTTTATGCCAATGTTTTTTATTCTGAGGACGGAATCGTTCAAGTGCGAGGATTTTCTGTTGAATTTAGTGTCGCCCGCATTAACTCCTTTTATGAAGTTCCAGACTCCTATAACTGCCATTATGAAACCTTCAGTACAATGCAAGGCCCGTTCAATGATGTGATCAACTTTCTCACTGATGGGAAAGGAACATGGAAGATAAAGCAACGAGAACGGGTAAATGTGATCAACTTTCTCACTGATGGGAAAGGAACATGGAAGATAAAGCAACGAGAACGGGTAAATATTTCTGCTTCCATGTTGAATGCCACATCTAAAGCGTGAAACTATTTATTTCCTTTACTTTGTTACCGACCTATCACCGTAGTGAGGTAACAAGATATAGAGCTATTCTGAATTTCTGTATTCATAATAATAGAAATATAAATGTGGGGAGAATCATTTTTAAGAATATATTGACTACGGCAAGGAGTGAAACAAGTGGAGGTCTGGGGCATCCTGGCCTTATTTATGCACTTTGCTAACTTCCTGGAGTGGAAGCCGAAGATGATGAAGAATGGGTTTACCCTATGAAACCTATTAGTAAAGCTAATTTAAAGACTTATGAATCTCATGAAAAATGGAGAACTGGGAGTAGGAGTCTAAGAACCTTCTACTAGTAGAGATATCCCCTCTACTAGTTATGACCTTCCACCTTCTANAAGGAAAAAGAAAGGATTGACAACAATCCCTGAAAAGAAAAGAAAAATATATAGGATTGAAAGCAATCCAAATGAAAAAATATAAAAGTAAAGGAGATGTCTAATCAAAATTGGCTTCACTTGGACCTACCTAAAGGGAAAACCTAAATACATTCCTGAACTTATATTTATAGAATATCATCTTTTAATGGCTTCACTGGACCTACCTAAAGGGAAAACCTAAATACATTCCTGAACTTATATTTATGGACCACTGGACCTACCTAAAGGGAAAACCTAAATACATTCCTGAACTTATATTTATGGATTAGATATTTTACTAGTAGTGTTCTCAAGACTATATATATATATAAGTGAGGAGAAGCTTGAGGAGATGCCTAATCAAAAATTGGCTTGACAAAGAAAAAATTATGGAAGTAAGGAGAAGCTTGAGGATATGCCTAATCAAAAATTGGCTTCACTCAAATGAAAGTATGGAGAAGCTTAAGGATATGTCTAATCAAAATTGGCTTCACTTGGACCTACCTAAAGGGAAAACCTAAATACATTCCTGAACTTATATTTATAGAATATCATCTTTTAATGGCTTCACTGGACCTACCTAAAGGGAAAACCTAAATACATTCCTGAACTTATATTTATGGACTTCACTGGACCTACCTAAAGGGAAAACCTAAATACATTCCTGAACTTATATTTATGAATTAGCATCTTTACTAGTAATGTTCTTCACTGGACCTACCTAAAGGGAAAACCTAAATAAATTCCTGAACTTATATTTATGGAATAGATCTTTTACTAGTAGTGTTCTCATGAATTCTTATCAGTGACTTAATATTACAACATATAGTCATTCTTGAAATGAATAGAAAACTAGAACTCTTAAACATGATGACTGGATAATCTTATACCTACAGAGTTAATTTAATTACTCAAATTTTTTCTGAAAATCTCACTATGGTATTTACTTAAATCAAACTTATAGTATTTCTGAATTAAAACTTTACTATAATAGATCATAACTTTTATATAATACTAAAATTAGTTGAGGACAAGTAATAGTTAAGTTTGGGGGATTTTGACCAAAGGAAAATAAGTTGAGATTTTCATACCTATTTAATACTGATTTTGATGATATTGCACTTTAAAGAAAGGTATTTTTATTGTTTTGTTTCAAGTATGATGAATTATGGTCATTGGAGCAAAAAGATACAAAAATGAGCAAATTTGGAACGAAAAAGACCAAAATATGAAGATTTGAACTAGGGCGCCGACGACGACCTCAAGGCCGCCGACGGTGAGATCGGCGATTAATTCAAAAGGTGCATTGAATGTGGATGATTTTTTAAGGGATGCTTAGGCAACTCTTAGGAAAACTCTTCTACAACTGCAAAAGAAGATTTTGACCAAAATTGTGTGGGGGGTGGCAGGAGTTGCAAGTGTTGGGAGAGTGTGTAGTGTGTAGAGAGTTTAATTTCGGGTTTGATTGTGAGGAATTCTTAAGAGTGGAGGGAAAATGAGAGATTTCTTCCTCCTTGCCGCTTTGAAGAAGAATTCTGTGTGCTGTAAAGAAAGGAAGAGATTTAGAGGAACTTCGAGGAGTTTGCTTGAGGAGGAATTGGAGATAAGTGTTATTTACTTATTGTAGTTTGTATGACTTTGCTTTTATATATAAATTTTGAGTTTTTTTGTGTCTTCCCCATGAGTTTTGAGTAGTTTTCTCTGTCTTTCTCCTTGTCTTGAGATTTGTGAAATGGTGATTTGAGTTGGTTTAGCCTTGAAAATGTTAAAGAAGTTGTGATGATTTTTTCACTTTGATCTTAGTTTACTTTCAATCTTTCCAATTGATTTGTTAAAATATGTTGAGTTTTACAACTAAAGTGAAGATTACATCCAAGATTCCAATTGATTTGTTAAAATATGTTGAGTTTTACAACTAAAGTGAAGATTACATCTAAGATTCATGGAGGTCAAAAAAATGTTTAAGAAATTGTGATGATCTTTTCACTTTGATCTTAATTTATTTTCAATCTGGTCATAAATGTTAAAGAAGTTGTGATGATCTTTTCACTTTGATCTTAATTTACCTTCAATCTGGCCAATAATGTTTAAGAAATTGTGATGATCTTTTCACTTTGATCTTAATTTGCTTTCAATTTGACCAATTATTTGTTAAAATATGTTGAGTTTTACAACTAAAGTGAAGATTACATCCAAGATTGAGGGAGGTTTTAAAATATGTTGAGTTTTACAACTAAAGTGAAGATTACATCCAAGATTTATGGAGGTCAAAATAAAATATGTTGAGTTTTACAACTAAAGTGAAGATTACATCCAAGATTTAGGGAGGTCAAAGCCATTGGAAGTATGTTGAGTTTTACAACTAAAGTGAAGATTACATCCAAGATTCAGGGAGATCAAAGCCCTTAGAAATTGGGTGCAAATAAATAGGGAAATGGTTGAGTTTTACAACTAAAGTGAAGATTACATCCAAGATTCAAGGAGGTCAAAGCCCTTGGAAATTGGGTGCAAATAAATATAGTTTTACAACTAAGGTGAAGATTACATCCAAGATTTAGGGAGGTCAAAGTCCTTGAAAGTTAGGTGCAAATAAATAGGGAAATAAAAATTATCGGGCGTAGAATTGGAGATTTTAGAGTGACAAGGTGAGCAAATTAAATAGGGAAATAAAATTATCGGGCGTAGAATTGGAGATTTTAGAGTGACAAACTAAAATCTAATAGGGAAATAATATTATCGGGCGTAGAATTGGAGATTTTAGAGTGACAGAATAAAATCCCCAACTAAGGATTTAGGGAGGTCAAAGCCCTTGGAAGTTGGGTGCAAATAAATAGGGAAATAATATTATCGAAAATAGAGAAATAATACTATGGCGTAGAATTGAAGATTTTAGAGTGACAGACTAAAATCCCCAATTCGGTCCTATCGTTTGGCTGTGATTTAGGGAGGTCAAAGCCCTTGGAAGTTGGGTGCAAATAAATAGGGAAATAAAATTATCGGTATTTAGGGAGGTCAAAGCCCTTGGAAGTTGGGTGCAAATAAATAAGGAAATAAATTATCAATTTAGGGAGGTCAAAGCCCTTGGAAGTTGGGTGCAAATAAATAACTAAGGATTTAGGGAGGTCAAAGCCCTTGGAAGTTGGGTGCAAATAAATAGGGAAATAATATTATCGATCAGGGAGGTCAAAGCCCTTATATGTTGAGTTTTACAACTAAAGTGAAGATTACATCCAAGATTCGGGGAGGTCAAAGCCCTTGATATGGTTGAGTTTTACAACTAAAGTGAAGATTACATCCAAGATTCAAGGAGGTCAAAGCCCTTGGAAATTGGGTGCAAATAAATATAGTTTTACAACTAAGGTGAAGATTACATCCAAGATTTAGGGAGGTCAAAGTCCTTGAAAGTTAGGTGCAAATAAATAGGGAAATAAAAATTATCGGGCGTAGAATTGGAGATTTTAGAGTGACAAGGTGAGCAAATTAAATAGGGAAATAAAATTATCGGGCGTAGAATTGGAGATTTTAGAGTGACAAACTAAAATCTAATAGGGAAATAATATTATCGGGCGTAGAATTGGAGATTTTAGAGTGACAGAATAAAATCCCCAAGGAAATAAATTATCAGGCATAGAATTGGAGATTTTAGAGTGACAGACTAAAATCCCCAATTCAGTCCTATCGTTTGGTTGCTGAAGTGTAGATGTTAGCCCTCGGGCAAGGGGAACGTGGGAGCTTTGAAGTGAGAGCCGGTATCCTCCCAACCTAGCCACAGATTCAGTAAATAAGCATAAGATCAGTCAATGTTCTTTATGCCTGACCAAAGGATAAAGAATAATCCCAAACTAGGAGAAGAATGATTTCTTATATATTAAATTTCACATTAGAAACTTTATTAGTAAAATTAGTTATTTAAGAGTTATTAAAATTACATTAATTGCCTATTAGTGACAGATAAGCAATTTGAATTATATTGTTGTGATTAAGTATTGATTTTTTAGAACTTTACTTTGTAGCCTCTAATGTTACTCCCTATGGGATCGATATCTAGACTTCATTAGAGCCTTGTATTACTTGAGAGATACGTATACTTGCGTTGATAAGTGTGACTTTATCATTATTTAATATTTTATATATACATCTTTATCTACTCTATATCTGTTGTCAAGTTTTTGGTGTCATTGCTGAAGAATTTAATCGTCTAGCAGCAGTATTAAATACTTGTATTTTTAAGCATATATAAAGTCACTGTCAAGAACACATACTACATTTCCCGGATCATATGTTTCATAACTTATTTTAACAAATCAATTGGCCAGATTGAAAAGTAAATTAAGTTTGGAGTTGAAAAATCATCACAATTTATTTTAATTCTAATTATGGCACTCCATATTATTATCTCTTCATTTCTCCATATCTCAAAGTAGGGGGAAAGATAGAGGAAACAACTCAGACTTCATGAGAAAGATATGACAAAACACAAATTTCACATATAAAAGAAAGTTCATACAACACTAAATAAACAAACAAACTCATCTGGAACTCTTTCTCAAAGCAAATTCTTTGTAGCCTTTCCTTAGAAATACAGGAAGAAGAATTCTCTCATTTTTCTCCTTCTCTAACATTCTTTACAGAAAGTTTCACACTAAATCTCACCACAAAAACTCTAAACTATAAAAGTAAAATTACTAATTGACTCTAATATGTGGTGGAATGAAGATGGATTATTGAAATGTAGCGTGGTGGAATGTTGTAGAAAAAAAAATGAACGTAGAGGAGCCCCTTTTGTGATGAAATTTTGCCCCAAATAAAGCCCAAGGTTGGTTCTCCAAGAGGTGCCTCAAAAAACTCTTTAAAAATCGTTCTAATACATCGAACCTTCTAGAAACGGGGTCTGAATTGCCTTTGGTGCCATCGGTGCAGAGTAAAAATCCTCCAGATTTCGGTTGTTTTGTGTCATCGACGCTGACCTTGGCGCTGTCGTTGCTGAGTATTTCCTCAAAAATGTCATTTTGACTCGAAATTTCATCATTTTTTCTTCCTTTTTGCTTTAAGCCCTAAACATCAACAATCTGCAAGAAAAAATCAAAATACATATCATTAAAGTGCAATATCACCAAAAATAGGTATAAAATATGGGTCTAAAAATGCATATCTTTTTAGTGAATCAAAATCCCCCAAACTTACATATTACTTGTTCTCAAGAAACTTATCTACTAATAAAAAATATGACTTATGGTAAAGAATTTAACTTTTAGACTTTCATATTTTAGTTCTCTAAATATAGTAGTTTAACTTAAGAAAAATTCAAAACAGCTCTAGTTAATACTAAAGGTATAAGGATATTTAGTAATTAAGTCTAAGGTTTCTGATCCTCTATTCTTTTCAAGTAAAATTGTAATTTGTTATATTAAAGTCCCTTAGCAAATTCCATATGAAAAAGAACTTCATAAAACTTTATTAATAATTAAGTTAATATTCAAATTAAAATTTTTGAAAAATATGTCCAAGTCTTTTTCCTTAAGTTGATTCAAGTGAAGTTAATTTTTAATTAGGCATCTCCTCAAGTTCTTCCCACATCTTTTCTATTTCTTTTCTTTTTCTTTTTTTTTTCTTTTTCTTTTCTTTTTCTTTTCTATATGTGAGGACTACTATATATGGATAGCCTTTAATGATTTTGAGCTTCACTATCCTCTTCTTTAAGTTAAAAAATTTTTACATTTCTTCACTTAACAAATTTATATTAAATTAAAGATTTAATAAAGTTTAATTCTTCTCTTTTTACATGAATCTTTTAAGATTTTTAATACTTAAAAAATACAAATTTCTTTACTTCAAATAGAAAAACAGTCTTATTCTCTTTTACCAAATATCTTAACCAGTAGATATAACCTTTATTATTGAAAATTTTTTCTTAAATTTACTATATATTTAGAAACATAAATATAGTTATCTCAAGTTAACCCCTAATTCCAAAGGTCATGTTAAATTTAAAATTTTAAAAATATAGTTAAGTGAGGACAAATAAATTTAAGTCCTTTCTCTTTTTCTAAAAATGAATTTTCTTCTCTCACCAAACTTAAATTTTTTAAAAGATTTTTACATGAAGAACTTTAAACATGAAGGGTGAAAGAAAGCATTAAATACATAAAAAAGTCATACCTATTGGAGATTCTGATTTTTTAACATAAATTTTGNTAATTGTTATAATAGAGATAGATGTTTGTGTGTTTGTACTTTCATTTTTATTTTTATGTTGTAATTGGATAAATTTTAATTATTGTTTGGTGTGGTAGTTGAAATTTGTTAATTTGTAATGTGATGTGATTTTTATTTTGCATTTTAATTGTAATTGTTTTTTGTTAAGTATTGTGGATGTGTTAGTGAAATATTGTGTTTGTATAATGTTTAGTTTTGCACTTACTTCAAAATTTCATTACCCAGCAAATTCTCTAATGATTCATATGTAGAGAAAGCTCCTAATGTTACAGACGAGGTGCAGTAGAAATTTTGAGGACTGCAAAAATTTCAGAATGATAAAAATGCCTAAAATACTGATGTATGATTTATATTTAGAATTTTTCTTTCCACGTGTATCATTCCATATTGAAAAATTTATGTTTGAGGGAGGAAAGGAAAAAGATTAACTATTAGTGTCCTCTATTTCAATATTTTCAAAAATTATTAATATGATTTTATGTAGTGAATTTAATTCAAGAGTATTTTCTTTCCACCTTTATTTCATATTTAAAAATTTAAGTTTGGGGAGGGAAGAAAAATATTAACTATTAGATGATCAATTTAAATATTTTCAAAAATTATTAATATGATTTTATGTAGTGAATTTAATTCAGATAATTATATTTTGTAGATAATTAAATATTATGGTAGATTTACAGAAATATTTTTGTAATGAAAATTAATTTTGTAGATTAAGATATTTAGTATAAGAGAATAAGACTATAGTTAATTATTTAAAGTAAAGGAAACTATATTTTGAAGTGTTAAGAATCTTGGAAATTTATTTGAGAAGAAAAGATTGAGGCTCAATGATGTAAAAACTATGAAATATTTATAAGGTAAATGAATGCTTTAAGTTTCAAATTTAAGGAAAGAAATGTGATGTTCAAAATCATTAAAGGCTATCCAGATATAATAATCCTCACTTGAAAAAGGAAAAAGAAAGGATTGACAACAATCCCTGAAAAGAAAAGAAAAATATATAGGATTGAAAGCAATCCAAATGAAAAAATATAAAAGTAAAGAGAAGCTTGAGGAGATGCCTAATAAAAAATTGGCTTCACTGGACCTACCTAAAGGGAAAACCTAAATACATTCCTGAACTTATATTTATGAATTAGCATCTTTACTAGTAATGTTCTCATGAAGTTCCTATCATTTGAATATTCTAAGTGACTTAATATTACAACATATAGTCATTCTTGAAATGAATAGAAAACTAGAACTCTTAAACATGATGACTGGATAATCTTATACCTACAGAGTTAATTTAATTACTCAAATTTTTTCTGAAAATCTCACTATGGTATTTACTTAAATCAAACTTATAGTATTTCTGAATTAAAACTTTACTATAATAGATCATAACTTTTATATAATACTAAAATTACTTGAGGACAAGTAATAGTTATGTTTGGGGGATTTTGATCGAA
>JXCR01138636.1:144265-164818 GCA_002079205.1 Phalaenopsis hybrid cultivar | reverse complement strand
TACCTCGTTGTGAGGCTAAAAGTGTTTCAAGATTTTTGATGAAAAATATTTTCACTAGATACAGAATGCATAGAATGATTATCACTGGCGATGGATCCCATTTTAGAAATAAGTACATTCAGACATTGGCAGAAAAGTTTAATATTATTCATCGAATCTCTACTACCTATCATCCTCAAACCAGTGGGTTAGCTGAAGTTTTTAATAGAGAGATTAAACAAATACTTGAAAAGACTGTAAACCGTAGTAGAATTGATTGGTCCACTAGATTGGATACCACATTATGGGCTTACAAGACTGCTTTNGATAATTCAAACTTTTTATAATGGATTAGTGGGATCTCTTAGATCGATTATAGATGTTGCGGCTGGTGTTTCATTAATGTTAAAATCTTTTGATGAGGCTTATTCATTAATAGAAGAGATGGCTACCAAAAATTTCCAATGGCCCTCTGAACGGGTAAATCCTAAAAGAGTAGCTAGTATCCATGATTCTGATACAATATCTATGTTCGATTCGCAGATTGCTGCATTATCAAAGAAATTAGATCATTATGAGATGAATTATTATCCAACATCTCCTATGATGAAAGAGAATTCAACTGAGCAATTTGTGGATGTTCAACCTTCATATGAGACTTTAAATGCTATTAATAGGCCCAATAATCCTTATTCGAATTATTATAACCCAGGTTGGAAGAATCACCCAAATTTTAATTGGAATAACAATCCTTCTACGAATTAATAATGGGCAAACAACCCATTGAACCCATTAGGAAATTCGTCCAACCAAGAAAATGTTAACTATAGACCTTCTTATCCTCTAGTGAACCCATTAGGAAAATCATCCAACCAAGGAAATGTTAACTATAGACCTTCTTATCCTCCAGAAACAATAACACTCAAATTAAGGAGAAGAAGTTGTCTATGGAAGAGCTGATATTAAACATGGGCCAACAATTGCAGAAGCAAGGAAATTAATTAGAAATTCAAGGGAATCAATTACAAAATCAAGGAACTGCTATTAAGAATATTGTAAACCAATTAGCGCATATCGCTACTGTGCTTAGTAACCGAACATTAGGAACTTTTCCTAGTACGGTGGAACCAAATCCTAAAGACTAAGGAAAAGAACAAATCAAAGCGATACAATTAAGAAGTGGAAAAGAATTGGAAGCAAGGGTGGAAAAAGAAATAGAAACTGAAAAAGAGAAAGAGGATACCGAAAAAGAAAAAAATCATGAGTACCCAAATTTAGAGTATCATTTACACCAATGAAAATTACTATGGAGAAACCTCCACCAATGTTTCCTCAAAGATTGAAGCAACATAAACAGAATAAACAATTTCCTAAATTTTTGAAAATTCTTAAGAAGTTAACAGTGAACATTCCCTTCGTAGAAGCTTTAGAGCAAATGCCCAATTATATGAAATTTATGAAAGATATTCTGAAAAAGAAAAGGAAGATCACAGATAATGAAACTATTGCACTTAGTGATGAGTGTAGTGCAATTATTCAGAAAAAACTTCCTGAAAAATTAAAAGATCCTGGCAGTTTCACTATACTGTGTGCTATCGGTGAAAAATTTTATGGAAGAGCTTTATGTGATTTGGGAGCAAGCATTAATCTTATGTGAAAAATTTTATGGCAGAGCTTTATGTGATTTAGAATCCAGCATTAATCTTATGCCTCTATCAATTTTCAAAAGATTAGGATTTGGAGAAGTCTCACCTGCTTTTGTAACTCTTCAGTTAGCTGATCGTTTAGTTACAATCCTAAGGGAGTTATAGAAGATGTGTTAGTGAAAGTAAAATTTATCTTTCGTTACATATCCTAAGGGAGTTATAGAAGATGTGTTAGTAAAAGTTGACAAATTTATCTTTTTTTAGCAGATCGATCAATTACATATCCTAAGGGAGTTATAAGAGATGCGTTAGTAAAAGTTGATATGTTTTTAGATATGGAGGAAGATAAAGAAATATATAGAAGATGTGTTAGTAAAAGTGGATAAATTTATCTTTCTTGTGGATTTCATTATTTTAGATATGGAGGAAGATAAAGAAATACTTACAAATTTATCTTTTCTATGGATTTCATTGTTTTAGATATGGAGGAAGATAAAGAAATACCTATCGTAGGGAGACCATTTTTAGCTACTGGAAAAGCTATGATAGATGTTCAAAAAGGAGAATTAATAATGAGAGTTAACCTTTCCTGTGGATCTCATTATTTTAGATATGGAGGAAGATAAAGAAATACCTATCATTTTAGAGACCATTTTTAGCTATTGGAAAAGCTATGATAGATGTTCAAAAAGGAGAATTAACTATGAGATTTCACGATCAAGAAGTGACTTTTAACATTGTGAAATCTATGAAATGCCCTGCTGTTGAAAGGGATAATGAACGTTTTCGCATGGAAATTATTGAACATCTACTGAATTACCCTGCTGTTGAAAGAGATAATGAATATTTTCGCATGGAAATTATTGAACATCTATTGAACAAATATTTTAAAGAACATTTTGAAGATAAAAAGCATTTTGAAGAAGAAGAACATTTTGTAGAGAAGGAACAATTTGAAAAGAATGACGAAGTTATTCTGGATGAATTAGAAACTAAAGAATTAGATTATGTTCATGAAAGATTTGAGATGTTGGATATTACAAAAAATGTCGATAAAAATCTATTTCCATCAATTATAAAACCACCTGAACTTGAGATGAAACTATTGCCTAGCCACTTGAAGTATGTGTTTTTAGGTGACTCATCGACATTGTCAGTTATTACCAAGCCACTTGAAGTATGTGTTTTTAGGAGACTCATCTACATTACCTGTTATTATATCTTTTCCTAGCCACTTGAAGTATGTATTTTTAGGAGACTCATCTACATTACCTATTATTATATCTTCTGCCTAGTCACTTGAAGTATGTATTTTTAGGAGACTCATTTACATTACATGTTATTATATCTTCATAAATGATTGAAGTATGTATTTTTACGAGACTCATCTACATTACCCGTTATTATATCTTCAGAATTAAATGATTATGAAATATGTGTTTTTGGGAGACTCATCTACATTACATGTTATTATATCTTTAGAATTAAATTAATTGCAAGAGCAGACTGTTAGATACATTGAAAAGATATAAGAAAGCTTTTGGTTAGACCTTAGCTGATATTAAAAGAATCAGTCCTTCATTTTGTATGCACAGAATTATATTAGATGAACAATATAAACCAAGAGTTGATCCACAATGGTGATTAAATCCAATTATGAAAGAAGTAGTTAAGAAGGAAATTTTGAAATGGTTATATACTGGATTTATATATCATATTTCAGATAGTGTGTAGATAAGTCCAATTCATTGTGTTCCTAAGAAAGGAGGAGTGATTGTTGAAACAAAAGAAATAAATGAATTTTATATCTATCAGACAAGTTACTAGGTGGCGATTTGCATTGATTATAGAAAATTAAACACTGCTACCATGAAAGATCACTTCCCTTTACCCTTTTTAGATCAAGAGTAGGATAGACTTGCTGGGCACAAATATTTTTGTTTTTAGATGGATATACCGGTTACCATCAAATTTTTATTACTCCTGAGGATCAGGAAAAGCCAACATTTACTAGTCCTTTTGGAACTTTTGCTTTTCGAAGAATGCCTTTTGGATTATGTAATGCACCTGCAACATTCCAGAGATGTATGATGTCCATATTTAGTAAGTCAATTGATGATGGATTGGAAGTATTTATGGATGATTTCTCTGTTTTTGGAACATCATTTGATGCATGCTTAAATTATCTTGAAAAAGTTTTAGAGTTATGCGAAAAAACTAATTTGGTTCTGAATTGGGAGAAATGTCAATTTATGGTTACAGGAGGAATTGTGTTAGGGCATAAAATTTTGGAAGATGGTATGGAAGCAGACCCTGCAAAAATTCAAGTTGTATCTAAACTAACACCTCCTACTAATGTAAGAGACGTTAGGAGTTTTTTTGGAATGTTGGTTTTTACAGGCGTTTTATTAAAGATTTTTCAAAAATTACCAAACCTCTATGCCAAGTGGATTTTACAGGCGTTTCATTAAAGATTTTTCAAAAATTACTAAACCTCTATGCCAACTTTAAGAAAAGGACAAGAAATTTGAATTTACTGAAAGCTGTTTAAATGCCTTTGAGCTATTAAAGGAAAAATTAATTACTGTCCTTTATTATAGTTTCACCTAACTGGGAGAAACCATTTGAACTGATGTGCGATGCTAGTGATTATGTTATTGTAGTTTTCACCTAACTGGGAGAAACCATTTGAATTGATGTGTGATGCTAGTGATTATGCTATTGGAGTTTTTCTTGGACAAATGTATGAAACGATTTTTAAAGTTATATACTATGCTAGTAAAACTCTTAATGATGCACAAATTAACTGTACTGCTACTAAAAAAGAGTTACTAGCAATTGTGTATGCTTTAGATAAATTAAGATCTTATTTAATTAGAGCTAAATGTGTTGTACATACTGATCACTTTGCTATTAAGTATCTGATGCAAAAGAAGGATGTTAAACCAAGGTTGATTAGATAGATACTTTTAGTTATTGATAGAAAGGGAACTGATAATCAAATTGCTGATCATTTGTCAAGATTAGAAAATTAGGAATTATCCGACACTGAAAATGAAATTACTGACAGTTTCCCTGATGAACAACTTTATAATATTAATGAGTGGAAAATACCATGGTATGCTGATATTGTTAACTATATTGTAAGCGATATTTTTTCACCTATGCTGACATTGAAACAACAATGAAAATTCATTCATGATGCAAAAGCATATTTTTGGGATGAGCCTTATTTATATAAAAAATGTAAGGATCTTATTACGAGGAGACGTGCACCTTATANCTGAAATTATTTCCTAGAAAATTGAAGTCTCGTTGGTTAGGACCCTTTACTGTGACTCAAGTTTATACTTATGGAGATGTTGAAATTGAAGATCAGAAGACAAGAAATAGATTTAAATTAAATGGACACAAATTAAAATCATACTATGAGGGTAAAAGACCAAATTTTAAAGAGGTTTTAATGATCAGTCAACATGAATGACACCTGAATAGATCGGGCTGACGACGTTAAACCAAGTGCTTTATGGGAGGCAACCCATGTTTATCTTTAATTTTATCATGATTATAATAGTTTTTATTTGAAATTATCATTAGTTTGTGGTAGTATTAAGCTCTACTACTCTTATTTACTTTTGAATCCTCATAAAAATTGGATCCATAGAAAAAAATTGGAACGTATTCGGACCAGAGCAAAACTATGCAAATTTTACCTTGGCCACCGACGGCGCACTCGACGCTACCGACGACTGGTTTTTCCCGAGAGTCCAGAAAAAAATGACACAGTGCGAGATCGGCGAATTGGTGGTTACGTGGGATGAAATGGCGGTTTTTTGCGGTTTTTGTGCGGGAATTGTCTTCTCAAACTCAAAAATTCAATTTCTAGTTCATTTTTTTTTCCTCCAAAAATGAAGTGAACCTCTACCAATTTCATTCCTATGGCTTCCAATTCCCCTGATAATCCCAGAATGCAAGTTTTCAATCAGCGAAAGTTTATTAGTGCGGAAGCGCAGTGAATCTTCAACAAGTTGCTGACGAAGAAAAGATTAATCAAGGAACAAGGATTTGTAAATTGCGGATTGAATAATCCCATGATGGGTATTGAAGAAACGATAGTGCGGCGAAGATGGGAAGTGCTGTGCTACACTTCCGCCGCCGTGGTTGTTCCAGTGGTGAAAGAATTTTATGCAAATTTGCATGGAATCAATTAGGGAGTTGTTTATGTGTGAGGAAGATGGATTACTTTCACTCCTACATGGATCAATGAATTATATATGAGAATGTTTCTGTCTGCCATTATTTCAATTTTGTCCCAAAGAGAAACCAGATGAATGAGATTTACCAATATTTAACAGATGAAACTGATGACTAGGAAATAAGAGAAAACGTGTTTGTTAGCTTTTTTGCAACACTCCTAAATCCCATTTCAAAACATTGGCACTTTTTCATTTCTACGAAACTGTTACCAAAAATGAAGATCGGTAAAGTTTCTAAAGAATGTGCCATTTTGAATTACTGCATCCAAAAGGGACAACTGATCGACATTGGAACTATAATTGTGAAGTCGGTTTTGGGCCTAATCGTTCATGGATCAACTTAAGGGCTTGGACACCCCTCCACAATTTTCTCACTTTGCAATCAGTTCCAAGTGTCCTATGAAATTTGGGAAAAGGTACTGCTACCTTGGAAGCCTTTGGATCCAACTGAGAGATTCCCAGTTTTTGAAGATAAAAATGACATGGCCATGATAGTTGATCAAGCATCTCAGAATTCACTGCCAGTTCAACCCTTAGTCCCTGATAAGTCTCTGGTGATCCTGCGTCAAATCTAGAAATTGGAAAAGGAGGTACAAAATGTCATGAAGGTGACTAATAATATCTCTGATTTCTTCGATCATCTAGATTGGAGGATGAAGGAACATTTCTAGCACTCTAGACATTTAGAAGATAGCTTGATACAACTGATGAGAAGGATGAAGTTAATAGAAGAGGATTACACTGAAGAACTTCCATTCTGACCCTTCTACAATCTCTTTGTTCATGTACAATCAATGGGTGATCTCAGAGGAGAATCAAGTACCGAGTATGAAGATTAGTAGATTTATATCACTACCTATCTATTTATCTATGTATTTTGATTTGAACTTTTCATTTGCTTTACTTTAGAATTATGCTTTTAGATCTCTATATAGTTGAGACTAAGCATAGGATGTTTTGTTTTCAACGTTTTGAGTGTTTTCGCTTAGATTGCGATGCTGAATTAATGTATTGAGGTTGAGAAAATACCAAACTTAGGTGTGTTATGTAACGTACATTGAACCCCTTGGAATTTATATATAAATGTGGTGTTTTGTGCTGTGAAAGATTAAATGTGCTAAGTACATCATTTAGTCACTTAAAATTATGTCTATAATGATTAAAAGGATGTCGTTAAAGCTTGAAATTAATCAAAATCGCAAAAATATGGAATTTGGACATAATAAATAGAGCCCGCCGACGCCGCCCTTGACACCGCCGACGGTGGATTTTTCCCGAGACTAAAGTTCAAAATTTCAATAAAGCGCGCCAATGGCACCATCGACCCTGTCGATGGCGAGATTACGAAAATCACCTTTAACCGTGATTTTGACCAGTCAACCGCTACTATTCATCATCCCCTTCCTCCTAAAAATGTCATTTTCAACCTAGGGATTGAGAGATCTTGGATTGGGAGGCAATTTCAAGGCTTTTTGACACCGGATTTGATCATCTCTAGGTAAGAGCTTCACTCCAAGCTAAAAATATTTGATTTTCATCATATCCAAAAAATGTGAAAATGTGAAGAAATTTTGGGAAGAAATTCATGGATTNATCTTGGATTGGGAGGCAATTTCAAGGCTTTTTGACACCGGATTTGATCATCTCTATGTAAGAGCTTCACTCCAAGCTAAAAGTATTTGATTTTTAACATGGATTTTTTCCACATAGAGGAGATCCAAAAAATTTTAGAATGTAAAGAAAATTTGGGAAGAAATTCATGGATCTTAATGTTGAACTCTTTGTTGAGAATGTGAATAAAAATTGGGAATAAATTCATGGATCTTAAAGTTGAACTCTTTAAATTACCATTGGAAGGCATGATTTGCATATTTGAAGTAATTTTTGGAATTTTTCTATAATTTGATTAGATTGAAATGGCTCCACGTCATAAGAGAAGAGTTGAGTTCGACATGTCTCGCTTCGTCAATGCGATGGCTCAAACAAAATTTACTTCCATATTTAAAGGAAAGAAGAGCATACAAGATCGAGTTTTTGAAAGTCCGTGAAGAGAAATAGAACGAGTTATTGCCGAGCGGAGGTGGGAAAACTTTTGTTACACCACCAGTATAGCTGATGCAAATGCTGTGAAGGATTTCTACGCCAATGTGACTTATTCTGATGACGGAATCGTTCAACTGCATGGATTTCCTGTTAAGTTTACTGCCGACCGCATCAACACTTTTTATGAAGTACCAGACTCTTATAGCTGTCAATATGAATCCTTTAGTACGATGGAAGGCCCCCTCAATGATGTGATCAACTTTCTCACTGATGGGAAAGGAACATGGAAGATAAAGCAGCGAGAACGGGTAAATTTTTCTGCTTCCATGCTGAATGTCACCTCTAAAGCGTGGCACTATTTCATTTCCCCTACTCTGTTACCGACCTATCAACATAGTGAGTTATTCAGAATAGTAGAACTATAAATGTGGGGAGAATAATTCTTAAGAATATATTGACTATGGTGAGGAGTGAGATAAGTGGAGGTCTAGGACATCCTGGACATATTTATACAATTTGTAAACTTTATGGAGTGGAAAGTGGTAGGACATCCTGAACTTATTTATACAATTTGTAAACTTTCTGGAGTAGAATTTGGAGATGAATGATGGGCTTACCCTATGAAACCCATTAGTAAGGCCAATTTAAGAACTTATGAATCCCATGAGAAATGGAGAACTTGACCCTATGAAACCCATTAGTAAAGCTAATTTGAAGACATATGAATCCCATGAAAAATGGAGAATTGGGAGTATCCCAATTTGTAAACTTTTTGGAGTAGAATTTAAAGATGAAGAATGGGTTTATCCTATGAAATCCCACAATTTGCAAACTTTCTAGAGTGGAAAGTGGAGACGAAGAATGGGTTTATCCTATGAAACCCATTAGTAAGCTAATTCTGGAGTGAAAAGTGGAGATGAAGAATGGGTTTATCCTATGAAACCCATTAGTAAAGCTAATTTGAAGACTTTTCCCATGAGAAATGGAGAATTGGGAGTAGAAGTCAAGAACCTTCTACTAGTAGAGATGTCCCTGATGAAGAATTGGTTTACCTTATGAGAACCACTAGTAAGGCCAATTTAAAAACCTATGAATCTAAATGGAGAACTGGAAGTAGAAGTCAAGAACCTTCTACTAGTAGAGATGTCCCCTCTACAAGCTATGACCTATCCTATGAAACCCATTAGTAAAGCTAATTTGAAGACTTATGAATCCCATGAGAAATGGAGAAAAGATGAGGAATGGGTTTACCCTATGAAACCCATTAGTAAAGTTAATTTGAAAACTTATGAATTCCATGAGAAATGGAGAACTCTATGAAACCCATTAGTAAAGTTAATTTGAAGACTTATGAATCCCATGAGAAATGGAGAACTATTATGAAACCCATCAGTAAAGCTAATTTAAAGACATATGAATCTCATGAAAAATGGAGAACTTGGAAAGTCAAGAACCTTCTACTAGTAGAGATGTCCCCTCTATAAGTTATGACCTTCCACCTTCTAAATTAGTAAGGCTAATTTGAAGACTTATGAATCCCATGAGAAATGGAGAACTGGGGGTAGAAGATTAGTAAAGCTAATTTGAAGACTTATGAATCCCATGAGAAATGGAGAACTGGGAGTAGAAGATAGAACCTTCTACTAGTAGAGATGTCCCATCTACAAGTTATGACCTTCCACCTTCTAGTTCCCATATCCTCTCTGATTTGATGAATGAGTTGACATTGCAGTGGAAGAGCATAGAATTGATAAATGAAAGGATTGGTGGATTAGAACATCAACACGACTATGATAGTGAGTACCTGCAGAGGCATTCAAATTTTAAGGCAGCTTATTGTGAAACTCAGGCCCGACACTCCAGGTGTGAGCCTGATGTTACGTTTCTTGAGTGCCCCCGGTATACTCAGTTCTAACCCAATCCACCTGCTGGGATTTTGATATTGAATGAAGTTAATGTACTTATGTTTGTAATTTTATTTCGGTGATCTTTTATAATAGAAATAGATGTTTATGTGCATTTGGAATTTTATTTTTATTATTACGTTATACANGAAACTATATTTTGAAGTATTAAGAATCTGGAAATTCATTTGAGAAGAAAGGATTGGGGCTCAATGATGTAAGACTATGAAATATTTATAAGGTAAAGAAATGCTTTGAGTTTCAAATTTAGGGAAAGAAAAGTGGAAGTATTAAGAGTCTGGAAATTCATTTGAGAAGAAAAGATTGGGGCTCAATGATGTAAAAACTTGAAATATTTATAAGGTAAAGGAATGCTTTGAGTTTCAAATTTAGGGAAAGAAAGGTGAAGTTCATTGAAGTATTAAGAATCTGGAAATTCATTTGAGAAGAAAAGATTGCGGCTCAATGATGTAAAGGCTATGTTTAAGAATCTGGGAATTCATTTGAGAAGAAAAGATTGGGGCTCAATGATGTAAAAACTATGAAATGTAAGAATCTGAAAAATCATTTGAGAAGAAAAGATTGGGGCTCAATGATGTAAAAGCTATGAAATATCTCTGGAAATTCATTTGAAAAGAAAAGATTGGGGCTCAATGATGTAAGAACTATGAAATATTTATAAGTTCATTTGAGACACATTTGAGAAAAAAAGATTGGGGCTCAATGATGTAAAAACTATGAAATATTTATAAGGTAAGACATTTGAGAAGAAAAGATTGGGATTCAATGATGTGAAAATTATGAAATATTTATGAGGTAAGCAATTAGAAGAAAAGATTGGGGCTCAATGATGTAAAAACTATGAAATATCTATAAGGTAAAGGAGTGTTGAGTTTCAAATTTAGGGAAAGAAAAGTGAAGTTCAAAATTATTAAGGCTATCCAGATATATTTCAAATTTAGGGAAAGAAAGGTGATGTTCAAAATCATTAAAGGCTATCCAGATATAGTAATCTTGGGATTCAATGATGTGAAAGCTATGAAATATTTATAAGGTAAAGGAATGCTTTGAGTTTCAATCTCAATGATGTAAAAACTATGAATATTTATAAGGTAAAGGAATGCTTTGAGTTTCAAATTTAGTTCATTTGAGAAGAAAAGATTGAGGCTCAATGATGTAAAAGCTATGAAATATTTATAAGATAATGAAATGTTTTGAGTTTCAAATTTAGGAAAAGAAAAGTGAAGTTCAAAATCATTAAAGGCTATCCAGATATAGTAATCCTCACTTGAAAATAAGGAAAGTGAAGTTCAAAAGCATTAAAGGCTATCCAGATATAGTAATCCTCACTTGAAAAAAGAAAAAGAAAGGATTGAAAAAAATTCCTGAAAGAAAAGAAAAATATATAGGATTGAAAACAATCCAAATGAAAAAGAAAAAAGAAAGAAAAATTATGGAAGTGAGGAGAAGCTTGAGGATATGCCTAATCAAAAATTGGCTTCACTGCACCTACCTAAAGGGAAAACTTAAATATATTCCTGAACTTATATTTATGGAATATGTCTTTTACTAGTAGAGCTCTCATGAAATTCCTATCTTTCGGATATTCTAAGTGACTTAATATTGCAACATATAGTCATTCTTGAAATAAATAGAAGACTAGAACTCTTAAACTTGTTGACTAGATAATCTTGTGGCTACAGAGTTAATTCAATTACTTGAATTTTTCTAAAAATCTCACTAAGATATTTATTTAAATCAAAATTATAGTATTTCTGAATTAAAACTTTGCTGCAGTAGATTACAACTTTTATGTAGTACTAAAATTACTTGAGGACAAGTAATATTTCTGTTTGGGGGATTTTGACCCAAGGAAAATATGTTGAGATTTTCATACCTATTTTATACTATTTATGATGATATTGCACTTTAAAGAAAGGTATTTTTGATGTTTTGTTGCAGGAGTGATGAATTAGGGTCATTAGAGCAAAAAGATGCAGAAAGGAGCGAATTTGGAGTAAAAAGAACCAAAATGTGGAAATTTGAACTAGGCCGCCGACGACGCCCTCGACCCTACTGATGGCGAGTTTTTCCCGAGGCTACAGGACAAAATTCTTCAGAAGTCAGCCGACGGTGCCCTCAAGGCCCCCCGACGGCGAGCTCGGCGGTTATGCCTACTCAAGCTTTGGATAAGGAAAAATTTTGAAGGGATTCTTAGGAAACTCTTAGGAAAGCTTATCCACAACTTTCAAAGACTATTTTGGCCAAAAATTGGAGTCTGGAGAAGGGGGAAAGAATCTAGGGGGTAAAGGAAGTGCTAGAGAGAGTTCCTAGAGGTTAGAAAGGTTCCAATTTTGTGAGGAATTCTTCACCACTTCAAAGAGGAATTCTGTGTGTTGTAAAGAAAGGAAGAGATTCAGAGGAACTTTGAGGTGTTTTCTTGGGGAGAAATTAGAGATAAGTGTTATTTACTTGTTGTAATTTGTATGACTTTGCTTTTATATATAAATTATGAGTTTTGTTGTGTCTTCCACATGAGTTCTGAGTAGTTTTCTCTGTCTTTCTCATTACCTTGAGATTTATGAAATGGTGATTTGAATTGGTTGAGCCACAAAAATGTTAAAAAAATTGTGATGATCTTTTCACTTCAATCTTAATTTACTTTCAATTTGGCCATTTGATTTGTTACAATATGTTGAGTTTTACAACTAAAGTGAAGATTACATCTAAGATTTAGGGAGGTCAAAGCACTTGGATGTTCGGTGCAAATAAATAGGGAAATAACATTATTGGGCATAGAATTGAAGATTTTAGAGTAACAGACTAAAATCCCTGTCGGCACTATTTTTGGTGTGGGGTTTGCCTGTAAGAAGCTGTCGGTCATTGGAATTGAAATCCCGTTGCCTGCTTCGGGAGGACGTTTATGCCCGTAAGAAGCTGTCGGTCATCGAAATTGAAATCCCGTTGCCCGCTTCGGAAGGACTTTTTAAAAGTTAGTTTTGAAAAAGATGAAGTCAAACTGACTCCATAATTTTCATAGTTTAAATGAAAGAGCACTTTACCTCAAATCCTGTATCTATCCCGGACTCCATAATTTTCATAGTTTAAATGAAAGAGCATGTTTTGAAAAAGATGAAGTCAAACTGACCCCATAATTTTCATAGTTTAGATGAAAGAGCGCTCTATTGAAAAAGATGAAGTCAAACTGACCCCATAATTTTCATAGTTTAAATGAAAGAGCACTTTATCTCAAATCATGTATCTATCCCGGGTCATCGGAATTGAAATCCCGTTGCCCGCTTCGGAAGGACATTTTAAAAAAAAAATTTAATTTTGAAGATGAAGTCAAACTGACCCCATAATTTTCATAGTTTAAATAAAAGAGCGCTTTACCTCAAATCAAGAAGCTGTCGGTCATCGGAATTGAAATCCCGTTGCCCGCTTCGGAAGGACGTTGAAAAAAGAATTGAAATCCCGTTGCCCGCTTCGGAAGGACATTAAAAAAAATTTTAATTTTGAAAAAAAATGAAGTCAAACTGACCCCATAATTTTCATAGTTTAGATGAAAGAGTGTTTTACCTCAAATCATGTGAAGTCAAACTGACCCCATAATTTTCATAGTTTAGATGAAAGAGCGCTTTACCTCAAATCCAGTATCTATCCCAAAGGATGAACACAAGAGTTGAGGGAGAGGCTCGATCAAATAAGNGGATGAACACAAGAATTGAGGGTAAGACTCGATCAAATAAACTAAAGAAAGTTATGACATTTGTTTGGTCTGCAAAACCAATGTATTGGCCGACAAGTTCCCCTATTTAATATAAGGAATTAAATAGGGTTTATATTATGCTGAGTTTGGGAAAAGCTTCTNACCTCCTCTGAGGGGTTCCCGATCTTCCGATAGAGACGTTTTTATTTATTTGTTGTTGTAGTTTTGGTGATGCTTGTGATTAAATTTTGAGTTATTTTATATTTTGAAATGTTGTGAGATATTTTTTTTTGAAATGGTTTTGGTTTTGTTTTGTTTTTAACATGCAAGTGTTTTTTATGCAGTAAGTATGGTACAACCATAAAAGAAAAACAGTAGAAAAGTACAAGAAAGACTATAGAATGTTGTAAACTGTAAAAGTGTACCTGACGAGTCTTCTCGTTCCACCACCTGAAATTCAAAATGCATGTCAGAGCATTTTATATTTATAGAGCTGGAAAAGTAAAGTTTTGGAAACCTTCCCAACTCTATATTGGATAATATTATTAAGTAAAACATATTAAGTTTAATAGATCCCTAAGGTATTCACCAGGTTAAGAGTAGGGAGCAGGTCCACCTTCTTAATGTCTGGTAAAAGGCCTTACTTAATAATTCATCTAGGCACAACCTGATGCTCAGTGAACATTGATGTCTTGATTATTCCCAAGAATAAGGTAAATGCCCTAGGAACAACCTGATGCTCAGTGAACATGCTTGATTATTCCCAAGAATAAGGTAAATGTCATTTGTCTTTTAATTTGAAGATTATGTTGGTGAAGACCCTAATGGGGGCAAATTAGTGTATTTAAGGACACTTTAGCCAAATTTTTAGTCTTAATTGGACTCATGGTGTTTTAAAAGAGTTTGATTATGTTGATTTTTCTAATCCTCTTTTAACAAGTGGATTTCAACTTAAGTTCATCACTAAGTCCTTAAGATCTAAGTGAATGTATTAAGTGTGTGTGTTGATTTTGAAAAGATTTGAAACTTTAAGTGATCATTATCAAGATCATTTAAACATCATTTTGATTATCAAATAAGGGTGTGAAATCATTGATTTCCAAAGTTATACCGCTAAATTCAAAAGTCATTTTATGCTAATGAAATTTTCAAAATTTTGATAATTATGGGAATTATTCTTTTACCTTGTAGTTTGANAAAAATATGCATTTTCAAGGAAAATTCCAAAAGATGATCAAGACAACTTCTAATCACTTGAAATTTTTATGTAAGCTAGCCCTAGACTAGAAAGTCGTTTGACCAAAATTTCATGGTTTTTTAAAAATTTTTCGTTATTTATTAAGATTGTTTGAATTTTTTGGGGATTTTAATAAAAGTAAAATATTTTATACGTTGAAAAATATGTTTTATATTTTTGGAAAATCTCTCTTAGGTCAGAGAACCCAAAGAAATTTATTTTTTTATTTTTCTAATTTTTATTTGATTTTTTAGAATTATTTTGGTGAAAATTCTATTTTTAAGCCTTAAAAATCATTTTAAGGTTTAAAAATATATTTCTTTATTTTTAGACCTTGGAAAAATATTCCAATGATTCCTAAATGTTTAAGAAATAATTTGAAACATTTCCATGAATTTAATATTTTATGATTCTTTTTATTATCTTTTAATTATTAAAAAATAATAAAAAATAACCAAAAAATCAAGTTTTTATTTTAAATATATTTTTATTTTTATTAAATCCCCCTGATATTAGAGAACTCAACAAACTAAGTTTCATAATTTTTGGAGTTATATTTTAATTTTTTAAAATCATTTAAGTTTCAAATTTGATGGTCACATTTAAAAATCAACTAAAAATATTAAATGATCTCCAAATGACTTGAAATTTTTATGGTAAGTTTTCTGACTCATGAGCCACAATGGAGAATTAAAATCATGAGATTCTGATTTCTATGTACTCCAAATTAAATGTTTTAAGCAAATTAAAGCTTGCTAAAAAAAGTAATGTTTTGATTCTTAAAAATCATGAAATTATTTTCTAAGACTACCTTGGCCATAGGAAACTTACCTAAATTTTTGTAGAATTTTCTACACCACATAGAATTTTCTATAATTATTTGAATAGAAAATGCATAAAATCTTAGAAAATTAAGATCTCTGTCTAGAGATCTCCTATGTCTTTGAAAAAATACTCAAATTATGCACCTAGACAGAGGCTACAGTATATAAAAAGTCTAGAGATCTCCTATGTCTTTGGAAAAATGTTCAAATTGTGCACCTAAATAGAGGCTACAACATATAAAAATTAGGGTCAAGGTGATAATCAAATTGTTCACCTAGACAGAGGCTACAAGATATAAAAATTTAGAGTTAAGGTTTTAATTCCACTTGTTCACCTAGACAGAGGCTACAACATATAAAAATTTGGAGTTAAGGTATTAATTCGATATATCATTCACCTAGACAGAGGCTACAACATATAAAAATTTGGAGTTAAGGTATTAATTCCATATGAACCACCTAGACAGGGGCTACAACATATAAAAATTTAGAGTTAAGGTATTAATTCCATATGAATGGAAACAGAGGCTACAACATATAAAAAATTGGAGTTAAGGTATTAATTCCATATGAATGGAGAATATAAAAACCCCTAACACTAATTTATTTTTTAAAAATAATTCATGCATCAAATTAATGTGAAAATAATAAACCCCTAACCCTAATTTATTTTTTAAAAATAATTTATGCATCAAATTAATGTGAAAATAAAACCCCTAACCCTAATTCATTTTTTAAAAATAATTTATGCATCAAATTAATGTGAAAATAATTTCAAATTGTGCATCTAGATAGAGGCTACAACATATAAAAATTTGGGGTCAAGGTGATATCCCAATATGAATGGAGAATTGAAAAACCCTAACCCTAATTCATTTTTTAAAAATAATTTATGCATCAAATTAATGTGAAAATAATTCCATATGATTTTTCTCTGTTCACTGAGCAAGAGGGTATTTCTATTTTATTTTTATGAATTTTCTATGCATAGATATGCATTTTTGAAGTTTAAGGGGCCTATTTTCTGAATTTATTAAATACCCCTATTTATTTATTCAAACCACGGGCTGACTGGATCATCGGATTCGTCGAACAGCCACGCGGCATGCTTCTATTTGTCGCCGCCTTCTGAGTCAGCTGCCATGCGACCCGCCGTATCATTCGAGAGAATTATCCGGCTTGATCTCCGCCATCCATTCAATACACGCGAGAATGGACGACATCCGTTCATCATCCCCGATGGCCTTAACCGAGAGCCGTCCAACTTAAAACCTTAATATCTCTCTCGTTTCTGAATGGATTTTGATGATTTTCTTTTTAAATTATTTGTTTTGAAGAGACGAACACATATATATGGTAAACATACTATGAAATCAAACCATCATAAATTGATAGCTCGCGAAGGCTTGGGTGAGTGAGTGAGGTTATACCTTTACACCGAGAGGTTTAGCCTCAATCAGAGATTCTTCACACCTTTGTTGGGTCCCAAAGATCTTAGGGATGAAGCCTCTAGCTCTGGTGTAAGGCCTATGTATAATTTCGACCACAACCGATTTTAGGTGTTGATTGAAAGCTATGGTAAAGGCTATTTCAGAGGGGGAATTGATGGGGGTTTGGCTTCCTTCACTGTTGTGAAGGTGTGTGCAAGGTTAATTTGATTTTGGTGGAGTTTGGAGCAGTGCCATGATTTTGAGCTCGATTTTGAGCTCAAAATTGAACTCACAAAGGAGGCTTTGAGGGCAATTAATGGTGGAGCCCTTCTTCTCTGTGCTTGGAGAAGAATTTTGGATATTTTGGAGGAGGTTTTGCTAATCTATGGTGGTTCTTCCTTGTTTGGCCGTGAGCTCTCTCTTCTTCCATAGCCATGGCCATGGCTTTTTTATAGAGTTAGATCAGTTGGGATGCTTGGAGATGAAGTCTAAAGCTCATGATGAGCAAGAAAAATGGCACCATAGGAAATTGCCAAGTGTTAGTGAGTAATTTGGTTTTGCATGAAACTTATCCTTTAAGGTTAAAAAAAAAACTTACCTAAGGGATAAATATCATGGCTAACCCATGGTTAACTTAACTTAACTCTAAGGTCTAGAGTTTAGCTAAGGTTAAGCTTGATTGAGAATACCAAGTTTGATTTTCATTATATTTTGGTCATGGGCTAATATGACCAAAAATGGGTTTAGGTTTGTTTATCCATGTCAGTTAGCTCACAATTAAATATGGCATTTGGTGTAGGAGATCATGAGGAACAACTTTCATGAAGGGTGAAAGGTCTTTGAGAGGTGCACATGACCAAATATTGTGTTTGAACTAGGTTAGGCATGTCAATTGGCTCAATTAACCCATAGTTCCAAAAAGGAGCATATGGCCAAATCTTGTGTTTGGGCTAGGTTAGGCATGCCAATTGGCCCAATTAAATACGCATATGACCAAATCTTGTGTTTGAACTAGGTTAGGCATGTCAATTGGCCCAATTAAATATGTACACATGACCAAATCTTGTGTTTGGACTAGGTTAGGCATGCCAATTAGCCCAATTAAATATTTGGCCATAAGTCCAAAAAGGTGCACATGACCAAATCTTGTGTTTGAAATAGGTTAGGCATGTTAATTGGCCCAATTAAATATGAAAGGTGCATGTGACCAAATCTTGTGTTTGAACTAGGTTAGGCATGTAAATTTGGCCCAATTAAATATGTCATGTGACCAAATCTTGTGTTTGGGCTAGGTTAGGCATGTCAATTGGCCCAAATAACTATGGTGATGGCCAAATCTTGTGTTTGGACTAGGTTAGACATGTCAATTGGCCCAATTAAATATGGCATTTTGACCAAATCTTGAGTTTGGGCTAGGTTAATCATGCCAATTGGTCCAATTAAATATGGAATTTAGACCAAATCTTGTGTTGGGGCTAGGTTAGGCATGCCAATTAGCCCAATTAAATATGGCATTTGGTGTAATTGTGTTTGGGCTAGGTTAGGCATGTCAATTAGCCCAATTAAATATGGCATTTGGTGTAGATCTTGTGTTTGGGCTAGGTTAGGCATGCCAATTGGTCCAATTAAATATGGAATTTGGTGTAGGAGGAGGAACAACTTTCATGAAGGGTGAAAGTCATTTTGAGGTCAATTGGTTAATCAATTTGGTGCAATTTTGTGTTTATACTAGGTTAGGCATGGAAATTGGCCCAATTAACCATGGTATTTGGTGTACGAGACCATGAACAACTTTCATGAAGGGTGAAAGTCATTTTGAGGTCAATTGGTTAACCAATTTGGTGGATTTTGTGATTTTTGACCCATTTTAGCGTGTTGAGCTAGGTTTGGGTTAAACTTGGGCTAACCATGGGCTAAGTCCAAATTGATTGTTGTATTTGATGTAAAATGTCATAATGAATAATTTTTATGAAGGATTTTGTTTTGAAGTTGATTTGATGGTCAATTTGGATGGATTTTGATGGGTTTTGGTTTTAGACCTATATTTAGCATGTAGGGCTAAATTTGGGTCAAACTTGGGCTAGCTTTGGGCTAAGTTCAAATTGATTGTTATTTTTGGTCAAAAATGACCTCACAAAGAGTTTTCAACAAAAATTGGATGCCAATTTGAAGTTTAAGGCATACAATTGTTGAGATTTGGGTGTTAGCCAATATTGGGGCTAAATTAGGGTTTTGGATTTTGGACCAACTTCAATGGAAGAAAAGTTTCACAAATACAAATTTATGGTAAAATTTGATGTAAAGTATTGCTGTGAAGCAAATACAACATTTATTTGAGTCAATTGGCATGGTTATGAGTCCAATTGATGTGATTTGGTTATTTAGTCAAAATTGACATTTTGACCTAAATTAAAATTAAGCTCAATTAAGGGGTCAATCAAACTTAATTTTAAAATATTTTGATCAAATAAAACGTTAATTTAAGTTTAGGATCAAATTTGCGGTCAATTGGAGTCAAATTGATTGATTTTGGGTTAAAAAGTTTTGAATTAAGCCTTTAAGAGCCAAATTGGGGGTTTTGGTCAAAGATGGTCAAATTGACTAAATTAGACCATGGTGTAGTTGGACAAAATGAAATTACAAAAATTTTGGATTTATTGGGGAATTTTTGGGAATTTTTTGGAATTTTTGGATTTTTGGGCCATGGAGGGGCATTTTGGTAATTTGGCCATTTTTTATTTTTGGAATTTTTGGATTTTTGGGCCATGGAGGGGCATTTTGGTAATTTGGCCATTTTTGTTTTTGGGCCATGGCGGGGTATTTTGGTAATTTGGCCATTTTTGGAAATTTTTGTCAGTTTTGGCAAATTTGGATGTATTCAAAGTGTTTGGAATGTTTTTTGATTATTTTTGGGTATTTTGGCAAAATTTGGGAATTTTGGCCAAATTTGGGTCCCAAGGGCAATTAGGTAATTTTTAGGGGCAAAAGACCAAGTTGGGCATTTCAAGTGCAATTGGGTAGAGAACCATTTTGAATGATTCATGGACTAATGAAATCTCCATTTTTGGTCCCCATATATTGGTCTTAGCTAGGGTATTGTGAGGGTTNGAGGTCAACAAATGGACCCCCAATAGGTGGGGTGTGCTGGGCAAGCACACCGCACGTATTGGCATTGACCGACGAGATCAACAAGACCAATATAGATTCTAAGTCATCAGACCTAGAAAGAAGTGTGAATTTGTGTTTGCTATTTGTTTAGCAAAGGGGTATGTTTGATCGAAATCAAAAAGTGAGGAATTTTGCTAAGGATTGGAGAGTGGGTTTAAAGTATATTTTGTGTATGAGAATCAGAATTTGGGTACAGATCTTAAAAAGTGTGTATCAGCAGGATAGAACTGACTGAACACGAGAATTGGATGTCTTGATTAGATTTAAGGACTTATTCCCTCAACCTCTAAAAGTTTGGTATGACCCATTGCAATAGAGAAATATCTAAAGCAATGCGGTATCGGATATTGAGATCCG
>JXCR01138636.1:108536-136314 GCA_002079205.1 Phalaenopsis hybrid cultivar | reverse complement strand
CATCCGTTCATCGTCCCCGATGGCCTTAACCGAGAGCCGTCCAACTTAAAACCTTAATATCTCTCTCATTTCTTAATGGATTTTGATGATTTTTTTTAAATTTTTCGTGTTGAAGAGACGAATACATCTATATGGTAAACATACGATGAAATCAAACCATTATAAATGGAGAGCTCGCGAAGGCTCGAGAGAGTGAGTGAGGTTATACCTTTGCTCTGAGAGGTTTAGCCTCAATGAGAGATTTTTCACACCTTTTTTGGGTCCCAAAGAGCTTAGGGATGAAGCCTCTGGCTCTGGTGTAAGGCTTATGTATGATTTCGACCACAGCCGATTTTGGGTGTTGATTGAGAGTTATGGTAGAGGCTATTTCAGAGGGGGAATTAATGGGGGTTTGGCTTCCTTCACTGTTGCGAGGGTGTGTGCAAGGTTAATTTGATTTTGGTGGAGTTTGGAGCAGTGCCCTGATTTTGAGCTCGATTATAAGCTCAAAATTGAACTCACAGAGGAGGCTTTGAGGGCAATTAATGGTGGAGCCCTTCTTCTCTGTGCTTGGAGAAGAATTTTGGATATTTTGGAGGAGGTTTTACTAATCTATGGTGGTTCTTCCTTGTTTGGCCGTGAGCTCTTCTTTTCTTCCATAGCCATGGCCATGGCTTTTTTATAGAGCTAGATCAGTTGGGATGCTTGGAGATGAAGTCTAAAGCTCATGATGAGCAAGAAAAATAGCACCATAGGAAATTGCCAAGTGTTAGTGAGTAGTTTGGTTTTGCATGAAACTTATCATTTAAGGTTAAAAACAAAATTACTTACCTAAGGGATAAATATCATGGCTAACCCATGGTTAACTTAACTTAACTCTAAGGTCTAGAGTTTAGCTAAGGTTAAATTTTATTGGGAATACCAAGTTTGATTTTTATTATATTTTGGCCACAGATTTAGTAAACAAGCATAGGATTAGTCAATGTTCTTTATGCCTGGACCAAAGGGTAAGGAATAGTTATGCTCCTATTTGGCACAATACAATTTGAACTGATTCACTTTATTTATTCACTATAATTTCTTGACAAGGAGAAGGATGTTTTCTTATATATTGAATATCACATTAAAACTTTATTAGTATAATTAGTTATTTAAAAGTTATTAAAATTACATCTTTCTTTCAATTGCCTATTAGTGACAGATAAGTAATTTGAATTCCATTGTTGCGATTGAGTATTTCTTTCCTAAAATCTTAGCTCTAGCTTCTAATATTACTGCCTGTGGGATCGATATCTAGGACTCTAATAGAGCCCTATATTACTTGAGCAATACGTATACTTGCGTTGATAAGTGTGATTTTATTATTATTGAATATTTTATATATACATCTTTATCAAATCTATAACTGTTATTAAGTTTTTTGTGTCATTGCTGAGGAATTAAAACTTTTAGCAGCAGTATTAAATACTTATATATTTAAGCATATATAAAGTCGCTGTCAAGTTTTTGCCAGGGAGTAAACAAGAATCATAATTAGAGTAAAGAACAAATTAGGATTGTTTAGAAAAGTTTTACTTGAATTGCAACTTATTTCCATATTTAGTTAACTGTTTTACTGTGTACTGCTTTCAAATTGTTTGCATAAATTTCGATCTGAAAATCTTATACCCTATGATTCGGAATTAGAACTCACTGTTAGAAAAATTAGAAGACTGAGAAGAGAACCTAGAAATTCTGATAAAATGGAAAACAACATGACCAAACAAGGAATAGAAAATGAACACCAACCTAGACCCCTACAAGATTATGCAAATCCTACATCAGATGAAATTCACTTATCTTTCCAAAATCCTGATGTAGCTGTTAATTCATTTGAGCTTAAACCTACTATTATCCAAATGGTACAAAATAATTAATTCAGAGGTACACCAAATGAAGATCCTAATTCATACCTCGCTAGTTTTTTAGAACTCTGTGTTACCTTTAAATATGATGGAGTTTCAAATGATGCTGTTAGACTTAGACTTTTTTCCTTTTCCACTTAGAGATAAGGTTAGGTTGTGGTTAAATTTGTTAGCACCAGGATCTATTAGAACTTTGGGAGAAGTTTCACAAAAATTTCTATCCAAATATTTCCCTCCATCCAAATTNCAGATTGCTGCAATATCAAAGAAATTAGATCATTATGGAATGAATTATTCTCCAACACCTATTATGATGGAAAGAATTCATTCGGGCAATTTGTGGTTGTTCAACATTCATATGATACTTTAAATGCTATTAATAGACCCAACAACCCTTATTCGAACTCTTATAACCCAAGTTGGAAGAATCATCCAAATTTAAATTAGAATAACAATATTGCTACAAATCAACAATGGGCGAACAACCAAGTGAACTGATTAGAAAATTCATCCAACCAAGGAAATGTTAATTATAGACCTTCTTATCCTCCAGGATTTAACAGTAACACTCAAATTAAGGAAAAGAAGTTGTCTATGGAAGAGCTGATATTAAACATGGGTAAATAATTGCTACAAGGAAATCAATTACAAATTCAAGGAAATCAATTACAAAATCAAGGAACTGCTATTAAGAACACTCAAATTAAGGAGAAGAAGTTGTCTATGGAAGAACTGATATTAAACATGGGTCAACAGTTATAGAATCAAGCAATTACAGATTCAAGGAAATCAATTACAACATCAAGGAACTGCTATTAAGAATATTGAAAAACGTATCTATGGAAGAGCTGATATTAAACATGGGTCAACAATTATAGAATCAAGGAAATCAATTATAGATTCAAGGAAATCAATTACAACATCAAGGAACTGCTATTAAGAATATTGAGAACCAATTAAGGCGGAAGAGCTGATATTAAACATGGGTCAACAATTGCAGAATCAAGGAAATCAATTACAAATTATAGAGCTGATATTAAACATGGGTCAACAATTACAGAATCAAGGAAATCAATTACAAATTCATGAAATTACAAAATCAAGGAACTGCTATTAAGAATATTGAGAACCAATTAGGGCATATTGCTACTTTACTTAGATTACAAAATCAAGGAACTGCTATTAAGAATATTGAAAATCAATTAGGGCACATCGCTACTGTGCTTAGTAATCGAACATTAGAAATTTTTCCTAGTACTATGGAACAAAATCCTAAAGATCAAGGGAAAGAACAAATCAAAGCGATACAATTACGAAGTGGAATAGAATTAGAAACAAGAGTACAAAAATAAATGGAAACTAAAAAAGAGAAAGTAGATACCGAAAAGGAAAAGGATCATGAAAACCCAAAATTAGAATATTCTTTTACACCAATGAAAATTATTGTGGAAAAACCTCCACCACCGTTTCCTCAAAGATTGAAGTAAAATAAAGAGAATAAACACACCAATGAAAATTACTGTGGAGAAACCTCCATCACTGTTTCCTCAAAGATTGAAGCAACACAAACAGAATAAACAATTTTTCAAGTTTTTAGAAATTCTTAAGAAATTAATGGTAAATATTCTCAATTTTCCAAATTTTTAGAAATTCTTAAGAAGTTAACAGTGAATATTCCCTTCGTAGAGGCCATTATGTGAAATTTATGAAAGATATTCTGAACAAGAAAAGGAAGTTCACTGATAATGAAACTATTGCACTTAGCGAAGAGTGTAGTGTAATTATTCAGGAAAAGCTTCCAGAAAAATTAAAGGATCCAGGCAGTTTCACTATACCGTGTGCTATGAGTGAAAAATTTTAAGAAAGAGCTTTATGTGACTTGGGAGCCAACATTAATCTTATTTCTCTATCAATTTTCAAAAGATTAGGATTAGGAGAAGTCTTAACTACTTTTGTAACTCTTCAGTTAGCGGATCGTTCAGTTACATATCCTAAGGGAGTTATTAAAGATGTGTTAGTAAAAGTTGATAAATTTATCTTTCTTATGTCATTATTTTAGATATGGAGGAAGATAAAAAAATACCTATCATTTTAGGGAGACCATTTTTAGTTACTAGAAAAGCTATGATAGATGTTCAATAAGGAGAATTAACTATGAGAGTTAATAATCAAGAAGTGACTTTTAACATTGCAAAATCTATGAAATACTCTGTTGTTGAAAGAGATAATGAATGTTTTTGCATGAAAATTGGTGAACATATATTGAATGAACATTTTAAAGAACATTTTGAGGATAGTGATGAAGTTACTTTGGACGAATTAGAAAACGAAGAATTAGATTATGTTCAGTAAAGATTTGAGATGCTAGATATTACATAAAATGCTGATAAGAATCTAGTTCCGTCAATTATAAAACCATCTAAACTTGAGTTGAAAATATTGCCGAGCCATTTGAAGTATGTGTTTCTGGGAGACTCATCTACATTACCTGTTATTATATCTTCAGAATTAAATTATTTGCAAGAGAAAGACTGTTAGATACATTAGAACGATATAAGAAAGCTTTTGGTTGGACCTTAGCTGATATTAAGGGAATCAGTCATTTGATCTGTATGCACGGAATTATACTAGATGAATAATATAAACCAAGAGTTGATCCACAAAGGAGATTAAACCCAATGATGAAATAAGTAGTTAAAAAGGAGATTTTGAAATGGTTAGACACTGGAATTATATATATTATTTCAAATAATGTGTGGGTAAGTCCAATTCATTGTGTTCCTAATAAAAGAGGAGTGACCGTTGAAAAAAAAGAAGAACAACGAATTAATACCCTATCAGACAAGTTATTGGGTGATGTATTTGCATTGATTATAGAAAATTAAACACTGTCACCAGAAAAAATCACTTCCCTTTACCCTGTTTAGACCAAATAGTAGATAAACTTGCTACGCACAATTATTTTTATTTTTTAGATGGATATATCGGTTACCATCAAATTCCTATTGCTCCTCAGGATCAAGAAAAGATAACATTTACTAGTCTTTTTGGAACTTTTGCTTGTGGAAGAATGCCTTTTGGATTATGTAATGCACCTTCAACATTCCACTATTTAGTAAGTTAATTGATGATGGATTGGAAGTGTTTATGGATGATTTCTCTGTATTTGGAGCATCATTTGACACATGCTTAAATTATCTTAAAGAAGTTTTAGAGTTATGCGAAAGAACTAATTTAGTTTTAAATTGGGAGAAATATTAATTTATGGTTGCAGGAGGAATTATGTTAGGGCATAAAATTTCGGAAGATGGTATGGAAGCAGACGTCAATTTATGGTTGCAGGAGGAATTTTATTAAGGCATAAAATTTTGGAAGATGGTATGGAAGCAGACCTTCCAAAAATTCAAGTTATATCTAAATTAACACCTCCTACTAATGTAAGAGGGGTTAGAAGTTTTAAAATTCAAGTTATATCTAAACTAACACCTCCTACTAATGTAAGAGAGGTTAGGAGTTTTCTAAGACATGTTGGATTTTACAGGCATTTTATTAAAGATTTTTCAAAAATTACCAAACCTCTATGCCAACTTTTAGAAAAGGACAAGAAATTTGAATTTACTGAAAACTGTATAAATGCCTTTGAGTTATTAAAGAAAAAATTTTAGAAAAGGATAAGAAATTTGAATTTACTGAAAGCTGTTTAAATGCCTTTGAGTTGTTAAAAGAAAAATTAATCACATTTTAGAAAAGGACAAGAAATTTGAGTTTACTGAAAGCTATTTAAATGTCTTTGAGTTATTAAGAGAAAAATTAATCACGACCCTTTATTATAGTTTCACCTAACTGGGAGAAACCATTTGAACTGATGTGCGATGCTAGTGATTATGTTATTGTATAGTTTCACCTAACTGGGAGAAACCATTTGAACTGATGTGTGATGCTAGTGATTATGCTACTGGAGTTGTTCTTGGACAATGGTATGAAAAGATTTTTAAGGTTATATACTACGCTTGTAAAACTCTTAATGATGCTCAAATTAATTATACTCTTACTAAAAAAGAGTTACTGGCCATTGTGTATGCTATAGACAAATTTAGATCTTATTTAATTGGGACTAAATGTTTTGTCTATTGTGTATGCTTTAGAAAAATTTAGATCTTATTTAATTAGGACTAAATGTGTTGTGCACACTGGTGCTTTAGACAAATTTAGATCTTATTTAATTGGAGCTAAATGTGTTGTGCACACTGATCACGTTATTAAATATCTAATGCAAAAGAAGGATGCCAAACCAAGGTTAATTAGATGGATACTTTTGATGAATTTAGATCGTATTTAATTGGAGCTAAATGTATTGTGCATACTGATCACTCTGCTATTAAATATCTTTAGATCTTATTTAATTGGAGCTAAATGTGTTGTGCATAATGATCACTCTGTTATTAAATATTTGATGCGAGGATGTCAAACCAAGGTTGATTAGATGGATACTTTTGATGCAAGAATTTGATCTTGTGGTTTTTAGAAAGGGAACTGATAATCAAATTGCTGATCATTTATCGAGATTAGAAAATCATGAATTATCTGACACCGACAATGAAATTACAGACAGTTTCCCTAAAGAACAACTTTATAATATTAATGAGTGAAAAATACCATGGTATGCTGATATTATTAATTATATTGTAAGTGATATTTTGCCACCTATGCTGACACTGCAACAACAAAGAAAATTCATTCATGATGCGAAATCCTATTTTTGGGATGAGCCTTATTTGTATAGACAATGTAAGGATCTTACTATGAGAAGATGTGTACCTTATGAAGAAACTGAGCTAATCGTTCAAAAATGTCATGATTCTGAATTTAGAGGACATTTTGGGATTGATAAAATGAGCTAATCTTTTAGAAATGTCATGATTCTGAATTTGGAGGACATTTTGGGATTGATAAAACTGTTATTTTACAAGCTGGATTTTATTGGCCTACTATCTTTAGAGATGTTTATAGATACATAAAAACTCAAATGTCATGATTCTGAAATTGGAGAATATTTTGGGATTGATAAAACTGTTTATAAAATTTTGCAAGCTGGATTTTATTGGCCTACTATCTTTAGAGATGTTTATAGATACATAAAAACTTGTGAACGCTTTCTTATACTTTTGCTTCTCACACTATAGTTATCCTACTTACTTTTGCTAATTTTACAAGTTGAATTTTATTGGCCTACTATCTTTAGAGATGTTTATAGATACATAAAAACTTGTGATTGATGTCAACAAGTAGGCGATATATCTACAAGAAATGAAATGCCTCTAAATTTCGTGTTAGAAGTTGAGATCTTAGATGTTTGGGGATTAGATTTCATGGGACCATTTATTCCTTCATTTCAAAACTTATACATATTAATTGCAGTAGACTATGTTTTAAAGTGGATTGAAGCACAAGCTTTACCTCATTGTGAGGCGAAAAGTGTTTCAAAATTTTTAATGAAAAATATTTTCACTAGATACGAAATACCTAGAATGATTATCACTGACGGAGGATCCCATTTTAGGAATAAATACATTTAGAGATTTGTAGAAGAGTTTAATATTATTAATAGAATCTCTACTGCCTATCACCCTCAAACTAGTGGGTTAGTTGAAGTTTCTTATAGAGAGATTAAATAAATAATTGAAAAGACAATAAACCCTAGTAGAATAAATTGGTCGACTAGATTGGATACAGCATTATGGGCTTACAGGACTGATTATAAAAATCCTATTGGAATGACTCCTTACAGACTGATTTTTTGAAATGCTTCTCACTTATCAGTAGAATTGGAGCATAAATCATATTGGGTGGTTAAGGAATTCAATTATAATTTGAAAGATGCTGGTGAAAAGATATTGTTACAAGTGAATGAATTGGAAGAATTAAAAAAGAATTCAATTATAATTTGAAAGAAGCTGGTAAGAAGAGATTATTACAATTGAATGAATTAGAAGAATTAGAAATTTGAAAGATGATGGTAAGAAGAGATTGTTACAATTAAATGAATTGGAAGAATTAAGAAACGAGCTTATGATAACGACGGAATTTATAAAGAGAAACTAAAGTTATGGCATGATCAGAAGATTAACCTATGATAATGACAGAATTTATAAGGAAAAATTAAAGTTATGGCATGATCAAAAGATTAACCAGGAATTTATAAGGAGAAACTAAAGTTATGGCATGATTGGAAGATTAACTAGAAGAACTTTGAATTAGGACAAGAAGTTTTGCTTTACAATACTAGGATGAAGTTATTTCCTGAGAAATTGAAGTCTTGTTGGTTAGGACCCTTTACTGTGACTCAAGTTTATACTCACAAAATGATTGAAATCAGAGACTGGAAATAGATTTAAAGTAAATGGACATAGATTAAAACCATATTTTGAGGGTAAAAGAACAAATTTTAAAGAGGTTTGAATGATTAGTCAACCTGAATGACACCTGATTTGGTCGGGCTGACGACGTTAAACCAAGCGCTTGATGGGAGACAACCCATAATTATCTTTATTTTTATTGCGATTAAAGTATTTTTTATTTGAAATTATCGTTAGTCTGTGGTAGTATTGAACTCTACTGCTCTTATTTAACCTTGAATTATCATAAAAACTGGATCCATAGAGAAAAATTGGAACACATTCAGACCAGAGCGAGACTGTGCAATTTTTGCCTTGGGCACCGACGGTGCCATCAACACCACCGATGGTGGGTTTTTCGCGAGAGTCCATGAAAATAAATACTAAAGGCTTGCCGATGGTGCCCTTGACGTCGCCGACGATGAGACCGGTGGGATGGCGGTTTCTGAAGTTTGAATGGTTGTTTTTGGCAGTTTTTGGGTGGGAGTTACCCCTTTTAAACTCCCAAATTCAATTTCTAAGTTCATATTTCCCACAAAAATGAAGTGAAACTCCATCAAATTCATTATAATGGCGTCCATTTCCCCTAAAAATCTCAGAATGCATGTGTCTAACTGGAGAAAGTTCATTAGTGTGGAAGCGCAGTGAATCTTCAACAAGGTACTCGTGAAGAAAAGATTAATCAAGGAAAGAGGATTCGTAAGTGGAGGATTGATTAATCTTTCAATGGAAATTAAAGAGATGATTGTACGGTGAAGATGGGAAGTGCTGTGCTACACTACCGTCGCTGTGGTTGTTCCCGTGGTAAGAGAATTTTATGCAAATTTGCATGGAATCAACCAGGGAGTCATCTATGTGCGAGGTAGATGGAAAAATTTTACTTCTGTAAGGATCAATGAATTATATATGATAGAGAACGTTCCTGTCTGCCATTATTCCAACTTCATTCCGACAAGAAACCTGATGAATGAAATTTACTAATACTTAACAGATGAAACTGAAGACTGAGAAATGAGAGAAAATGGTTATGTTAGTTTTTCTACGACACTCCTAAATCCCATTTCGAAACACTGGCACTTATTCATTTTTGTAAAACTGTTACCAACAATGAAGATCGGTAAAGTTTCTAGAGAAAGTGCTATTCTGAATTACTGCATCCAAATGGGACTGTCGATCGATATTGGATCGATAATTGTGAAGTCTGTTTTGGGCTTGATTGTTCATGGATCAACTTATGGGCTTGGACCACAATTTTCTCACTTTGCTCTCAGTTCAAAGTGTCCTATGAAAATTGGGAAAAGGTACTTCTACCTTGGAAGCCTTTGGACCCAACTGAGAGATTCTCATCTTTTGAAGTGAAAATGACATAACTATTATGGTAGATCAATCGTCTCAGAATTCATTATCGATTCAACCTTTAGTTCCTGACAAGACTCTGGTGATCTTGCGTAGAATCAAGAAATTGGAGAAAGAGGTACAAAATGTCATGAATGCAATTAATAATATCTCTAATTTCTTCGATCATCTAGACAGGAGGATGAAAGAACATTTTGAGCACTCTGGACATTTAGAAGACAGTTTGATACGATTGATGAGAAGGATGAAATTAATAGAAGAGGATTCTACTGAAGAATTTCCATACCGGCCCTTCTATAACCTCTTCGTTCATGTGCAAGCAATGGGTGATCTCAGAGGAGAATCTAGCATTGAATCTGATGAATAGTAGATTTATATTGCTACATGTCTGTCTATGTGTGTAATTTGATTTGAATTTTGTATTTGCTTTGCTTTAGAATTATGCTTTTAGATCTCTGTATAGTTGAGACTAAGCATAGGATGTTTTGTTTTCAGTGTTTTGAGTGTTGTGGCTTGGATTGCGACGCTGAATTAATGTATTAAGGTTAAGAAAATACCAATTTTGGTGTGTTATGTAACTATATTGTACCTCTTGGAATTTATATATAATTGTGATATTTTGTGTTGTAAAACTTTATTTGTGATAAGTACATCATTTAATTACTTAAAATTATGTCTACAATGATTAAATGAATGTCGTTGAGGCTTGAAATTGATCAAAAATTGCAAAAATTTAAAAATTGAACCAAATCAATAGAGCCCGCCGACGGCGCCCTTAACGTCGTCGATGACGGAATTTTCTTGAGACTTCGGATATAATTTCGGAAAAGTGCGCCGACGGCGCCATAGACCCCGCCGACGGCGAGATCCCGAAAAAACACCTTTAACTGTGATTTTGACCAGTCAATCGCCCTTATTCATCATCCCACCTTTAACCGTGATTTTGACCAGCCAACTGCCACTATTCATCATCCCCTTCCTCCTAAAAACACAATTTTTGACCTAGGGCTTGAGAGATCTTGGATTGGGAGGCGATTTCAAGGCATTTAGACACCAGATTTAATCATCTCTAGGTAAGAGCTTCACTCCAAACTAAAAATATTTTATTTTCACCATGAATTTCTTCCACATTGAGGAGACCCAAAAAATTTGAGAATGTTAAGAAAATATTGGGAAGAAATTCATGTAATTTTGTTTTGAACTCTTATAATTACTCTTGGAAGCCATTATTTATATATTTGAAGTAGATTTTGGAATTTTTCTATAATTGTGATTTGATTGAAATGGCTCCATGACAAAAGAGACAACTTGAGTTCAACGAGTCTCGCTTCGTCAATGCGAAGGCTCAATTAACGTTTACGTTAGTGTTTGAAGGAAAACAGTGTATATAAGATAGAGTTTTTGATAGTCCGGGAGGAGAAATTGAATGAATTATTACTGAGCGGGGGTGGGAGAACTTCTGTTACACCACCAATAAGGCTACTGCAAATATTGTGAAAGAATTCTATGACAACATGTTCTATTCTGAAGACGAAATGGTTCCAGTGCGGTGATTTCCTGTTGAATTTAATGTCGCCCGCATTAACATCTTTTATGAAGTCCTAGACTCTTATAACTGCCAATATGAATCCTTCAATACAATTGAAGGCCCACTGAATGATGTAATCAACTTTCTCACTGATGGGAAAGGAACATGGAAGATTAAGCAATGAGAGCGGGTAAATTTTTCTGCTTCCATGTTAAATGCCACATCTAAAGTGTGACACTATTTTATTTCCTCTACTCTATTACTGGCCTATCACCATTGTGAGATAATAAGAGATAGAGCTATTTTGAATTTTTGTATTCAAAATAAAAGAAATATAAATGTGGGGAGAACCATTTTTAAGAATATATTTACTACGGCAAGGAGTGAAATAAGTGGAGGTCTAGGTCATCCTTGCCTTATTTATGCACTTTGCCAACTTTCTAGAGTGGAAGCTGGAGGTGATGAAGAACGGGCTTACCCTATGAAACCCATTAGTAAGGCCAATTTAAGAACTTATGAATCCCATGAGAAATGGAGAACTTGACCCTATGAAACCCATTAGTAAAGCTAATTTGAAAACTTATGAATCCCATGAAAAATGGAGAATTGGGAGTAGGAGTCAAGAAACTTTTACTAGTAGAGATGTCCCCTCTACAGGCTAAGACCGTCCTTCTTCTAGTTCCCCTACCCTAACTGACTTGATGAATGAGTTGACCTTGCAGTGAAAGAGTATAGAATTAATAAATCAAAGGATTAGAGGTTTAGAACGTTGACATGATTATGATAGTGAGTACCTTCAGAGGCATTAAAATTTTGAGATAGCTTACTACGAAGCTCAGGCACGACACTACAGAGGTGAGCCAGATGTTATTTTTCTTGAATGCCCCTAATATACTCAGTATCAACCCAATCCACCTACTGATCAAGGAGATGAAGACATAGTTTGGGATTTGATATCTGAATGTAATTGATGTGCTTTTACTTTTATGTTCGTAATTTTTATAATAGAAACAAATGTTTGTTTGTACTTTTTATTTTTATTGTTGTAATTGGATAATTTTAATTATTGTGATAATAGTCAGTGTAATAGTTAAAATTTGCATATGTAGTATAATGGATGTTGATTAGTACTTTCTGAGTTATAATGTGATTTTCATTTTTGCGTTTTAATTGTAATTGTTTAGTTTAGTATTGTAGATGTGTTAGTGAATTATTGTGTTTGTTTAATATTTTAGTTTCGTACTTATTTCGAAATTTCATTACCCATACAAATTCTCTAATGATTTATATGTATAGAAAGCTCCTAATGTTACAGACCAGGTGAAGTAGGAATTTTGCTCTAATGATTTATATGTGTAGAAAGCTCCTAATGTTACAGACCAGGTGAAGTAGAAATTGTAAGAAGGACTGCAAAAATTTTAGAAATGATGAAAACGCCTAAAACACTGAGGTATGATTTATATTTAGAGTTTTTCTTTCCACCTATATCATTTTATATTTAAAAATTTAAGTTTGCGGGAGTGAAGAAAAAGATTAACTATTAGATGTCCTCTATTTAAATATTTTAAAAAATTATTAATATAATTTTATGTAGTGAATTTAATTTAGGTAACTATATTTTGTAGCTATTTAAATATTATGGTGGATTTAAAGGAATATTTTTGTAATGAAAATTAATATTGTAGATTAAAGATATTCTAGTATAAGAGAATAAGACTGTAGTTAACTATTTAAAGTAAAGGAAACTATATTTTGAAGTATTAAGAATCTGTAAATTCATTTGAGAAGAAAAGATTAGGACTCAATAATGTAAAAGCTATATTGAAGTATTAAGAATCTGGAAATTCATTTGAGAAGAAAAGATTGCGGCTCAATGATGTAAAGGCTATGTTTAAGAATCTGGGAATTCATTTGAGAAGAAAAGATTGGGGCTCAATGATGTAAAAACTATGAAATGTAAGAATCTGAAAAATCATTTGAGAAGAAAAGATTGGGGCTCAATGATGTAAAAGCTATGAAATATCGTAAAGAAATGCTTTGAGTTTCAAATTTAGGGAAAGAAAGGTGATGTTCAAAATCATTAAAGACTATCTAGATATAGAAATCCTCACTTGAAAAAGGAAAAAGAATGGATTGACAACAATCCCTAAAAAGAAAAGAAAAATTTATAGGATTGAAAGCAATCCAAATGAAAAAGAGAAAAGAAAGAAAAGAATATAAAGGTGAGGAGAAGCTTAAGGATACATCTAATAAAAAATTTGCTTCACTAGAACTACCTAAAGGGAAAACCTAAATACATTCTTGAACTTATATTCAAGATTAGCATCTTTTACTAGTAGTGTTCTCATGAAATTTCTATCCTTTGAATATTCTAAGTGACTTAATATTGCAACATATAGTCATTCTTGAAATGAATAGAAGACTAGAACTCTGAAACTTGATGACTAGATAATCTTCCAGCTAGAGAGTTAATTTAATTACTTGAATTTTTTCTAAAAATCTCACTATGGTATTTTTCTAAATCAAACTTATAGTATTTCTGAATTAAAACTTTACTACAATAGATCATAAAATTTTTATAGTACTAAAATTACTTGAGGACGAGTAAAAGTTAAGTTTGGGGGATTTTGACCAAAGGAAAATATGTTGAGATTTACATACCTATTTTACATTGTTTTTTTATGATATGGCACTTTAAAGAAAGGTATTTTTAATGTTTTGTTGCAGAAATGAAGAATTAGGGTCATTGGAGCAAAAAGATACAAAAAGCAGCAAATTTGGAGCGAAAAGGACCAAAATGTGAAAATTTGAACTAGGGTGCCGACGACGAGCCCAACGGTCCCGACGGTGGACTTTTCCCGAGACTCCAGATTTAATTCACTTAGAATGCCCGCCGACGGCGAGATTGGCGGTTATGTCCAACAATGCATTGGATGAGGACGAATTTTGGAGGGGTGCTTAGGCAACACTTGGGAAAACTCATCCATAACTTTAAAAGAAGATTTTTGCCAAAAATTGAGGGGGACCTGAGAGGAGTTCGAGGTCCTAGAGGTTAGAAAGGTTCCATTAGTGTATAGAGAGTTTACTAGAAAGTATTTGGCCAAAAATAGAAGAGTGCTAGAGGCCTTGGAGGTTACCATTAGTGTATAGAATTTCCAGTAGAGTGTAACATTGTGAGGAATTCTTTGAGAGATTGTAAGAGTGGAGGGAAAGTGAGAGATTTCTTCCTCCTTTCCGTGAGGAATTCTTTAGATTGTAAGAGTGGAGGGAAAGTGAGAGATTTCTTCCTCCTTGCCACTTTGAAGAGGAATTCTGTGTGCTGTAAAGATAGGAAGAGATTCAGAGGAACTTCGAGGAGTTTGCTTGGGGAGAAATTTGAGATAAGTGTTATTTACTTTTTGTAGTTTGTATGACTTTATTTTTATATATGAAATCCGAGTTTTGTTGTGACTTCCCCATGAGTTTTGTGAAATAGTGATTTGAGTTGGTTGAGCCATGAAAATGTTAAAGAAATTGTGATGATCTTTTCACTTTGATCTTAATTTACTTTTAATTTGGCCAATTGATTTGTTAAAATATGTTGAGTTTTACAACTAAAGTGAAGATTACATCCAAGATTCAGGGAGGTCAAAACCCTTGGAAGTTGGGTGCAAATAAATAAGAAAATAAAGATATCTGGCGTAGAATTGAAGATTTTAGAGTGACAGACTAAAATCCCCAATTCGGTCCTATCGTTTGGCTGTGATTTAGGGAGGTCAAAGCCCTTGGAAGTTGGGTGCAAATAAATAGGGAAATAAAATTATCGGTATTTAGGGAGGTCAAAGCCCTTGGAAGTTGGGTGCAAATAAATAAGGAAATAAATTATCAGTTGAATTGGAGATTTTAGAGTGACAGACTAAAATCTCCCAATTTGGTCCTATCGTTTGGGTGCTGAAGTGTAGATGTTAGCCCTCAGGCGAGGGGAACGTGGGTGCTCTGAAGTGAAAGCCGGTATCCTCCCAGCCTGGCTGCAGATTTAGTAAACAAGCGTAGGATTAGTCAATGTTCTTTATGTCTGGACCAAAGGGTAAAGAATAGGGAAGCTTTTATTTGGCACAATACAATTTGAATTGATTCACTTTATCCATTCACTATAATTTCTTGACAAGGAGAAGGATGCTTTCTTATATATTGAATATCACATTAAAACTTTATTAGTATAATTAGTTATTTAAGAGTTATTAAAATTACATATTTATTTCAATTTCCTATTAGTGATAGATAATCAATTTGAATTCCATTGTTGCGATTGAGTATTGCTTTTATAAAATCTTAGTTCCTAGCTTCTAATATTACTCCATGTGGGATTGATATCTAGGACTCTATTTGAGCCCTATATTACATGAGTGATACGTATATTTGTGTTGATAAGTGTGACTTTACCATTATTGAGTATTTTATATATACATCTTTATCGAATCTATAGCTATTAATTAAGTTTTTGGTGTCGTTGCTGAGGAATTAAATCTTTTAGCAGCAGTATTAAATAATTGTATTTTTAAGCATAGGTAAAGTCGCTGTCATAACATACTTAAAAACATGAATCCAAACACACAATTCCTAACACTTAACTTAATGTCACTCTTCATTAGAAGAAATTAATTCTTGTCTTTCAGTAGACTCTCCAGGAATATAGACTTCACAATTATAGATCCAATATTGATCGGCAATCCCATTTGGATGTAGTAATTCAGAATAGCACTTTCCTTAGAAACTTTACCGATCCTCATCATCGGTAACAGTTTTGCAGAAATGAAGAAGTGTCAGTGTTTAGAAATGGGATTTAGAAGTGTCGCAGAACAACTAACATACCCATTTTCTCTCATTTCCCAGTCTTCAGTTTCGTCCGTTCAATATTCGTAAATTTCATTCCTCATGTTTCTTGTCGGGACGAAGTTGGAATAATGGCAGACAAAAATTTTCTCGATCATATATAATTCATTGATTAGTGCAAGAGTAAAAGTTATCCATCTATCTCGAACATAGACGACTCCCTATTTGATTCTATGCAATTAACATAAAATTCCTTCACCATAGAAAAAACTACGGCGGCTGTAGTGTAGCACAACACTTCCAATCTTTGTCGCACGATCATTTCTTCAATTATCGTCGATGGATTATTCAATCCTCGTTCCTTCATTAATCTTTTCTTTGTCAGTACGCTGCTGAAGATTTGCTGAGCCTCTGCACTAATGAACTTTCTCCGCTTCAACACTCGCTTTTTATGGTTTTCAGGGGAATTGGACACCATGGGGATGAATTTGGTGGGGTTTCAATTCATTTTTGGGGAAACATGAACTTAGTAATTGAATTTGGAAGTTTAAAAGGGATGACTCCCACCTAAAACTGCTAAAAACTGCCCATTCAAACTCCAAAAACTGCCATACCACTAGTCTCGCCGTCGGCGGCATTGAGGGAGCTGTCGGCAAGCCTTTAGAATTTAATTGCCTGGACTCTTAAGAAAAAACCCGTCGTTGGCGGCGTTTATGGCACCGTCGGTGCCCAAGGCAAAAATTGCATAGTTTCGCTCTGGTCCGAATGCGTTCCATTTTTTCTTAGATCTAATTTTTATGATGATTCAAGGGTAAATAAGAGTAGTAGAGTTCAATACTACCACAAAATAACAATAATTTCAAATAAAAATTACTATAATCGCAATAAAAATAAAGATAATTATGGGTTTCCTCTCATAAAGCGCTTGCTTTAACGTTACCTATTCAGGTATTATTCAGGTTGACTGATCATTAAAACCTCTTTAAAATTTGGTCTTTTATCCTCAAAATACGATTTTAATTTGTGTCCATTTACTTTAAATCTATTTTCAGTCTTTTGATCTTAAATTCCAACAGTTTCGTAAATATGAACTTGAGTCACAGTAAAGGTTCCTAACCGACGAGACTTCAATTTCCCAGGGAATAACTTCAGGCTTGTATTATAACGCAAAACTTCTTGTCGTGGTTCAAAGTTCTTCTAGTTAATCTTCCGATCATGCCATAAATTTTGTTTCTCCTTATAAATTCTATCGTTATCATAAGATTTATTTCTTAATTCTTCCAATTCATTCAATTGTAGCAATCTCTTCTTACCAGCCTCTTTCAAAATATAATTGAATTCTTTAATCACCCAATATGCTTTATGTTCCAATTCTACTGGTAAATGACAAGTCTTTCCAAAAATTAGTCTGTAAGAAGTCCTTCCAATAAGAGTTTTATAAGCAGTCCTGTAAGCCCATAATGCGGTATCCAGTCTAGTGGACCAATCTACTCTACTAGGGTTTACAATCTTTTCAAGTATTTGTTTAATCTCTCTATTAAAAACTTCAGCTAAACCACTGGTTTGAGGATGATAAGCAATAGAGATTCTATGATTAATATTAAACTTTTCTGCCAATTTTGGAATATATTTATTCCTAAAATTGGATCCTCCGTCAGTGATAATCATTCTTGGAATTCCATGTGTAGTGAAAATATTTTGTCAATAAAAATCTTGAAACACTTTTAGCGTCACAACGATGTAAAGCTTGTGCTTCAATCCACTTTCAAACATATTCTACTGCAATTAATATGTATAAGTTCCCAAATTAAGGAATAAATGGTCCCATGAAATCTAATCCCTAAACATCAAAGTTCTCAACTTCTAGCATGAAATTCAGAGGCATTTCATTTCTTCTGGATATATTGCCTACTCGTTGACATCGATCACAAGTTTTTATGTATCTATAAACATCTCTAAAGATAGTAGACCAATAAAATTCAGCTTGTAAAATTTTATAAACAGTTTTATCAATTCTAAAATGTCCTCCAAATTTAGAATCATGGCATTTCTGAATGATTAGATCAGTTTCTTCATAAGGTATGCATATTCTCATAATAAGATCCTTACATTGTTTATATAAATAAGGCTCATCCCAAAAATATGCTTTGGCATCATGAATGAATTTTCTTTGTTGTTGCAATGCTAGCATAGATGACAAAATATCACTTACAATATAATTAACAATATCAGCATACCATGGTTTTTTCCACTCATTAATATTGTAAAGTTGTTCATCAGGGAAACTGTTTGTAATTTCATTTTCGGTGTCAGATAATTAATGATTTTCTAATCTCGATAAATGATCAGTAATTTGATTATCAGTTCCCTTTCTATCAAAAACCATAAGATCAAATTCTTACAAAAGTATCCATCTAATCAACCTTGGTTTGGCATCCTTCTTTTGCATCAGATATTTAATAGTAATCCATCTAATTAACCTTGGTTTGGCATCCTTCTTTTGCATCAGATATTTAATAGCAGAGTGACCACCATCTAATTAACCTTGGTTTGACATCCTTATTTTGCATTAGATATTTAATAGCAGAGTGATCAGTGTGCACAATACATTTAATCTCAATTAAATAAGATCTAAATATATCTAAAGCATACATAATAGCCAGTAACTCTTTTTCAATAACAGTATAATTAATTTGAGCATCATTAAGAGTTTTACTAGCGTAGTATATAACCTTAAAAATCTTTTCATACAGTTGTCCAAGAACAGCTCCAATGGCGTAATCACTAGCATCACACATCAATTTAAATGGTTTCTCCCAGTTAGGTGAAGCTATAATAGGGGCTGTGATTAAATTTTTCTTTAATAACTCAAAAGCATTTAAACAGTTTTTAATTCAAATTTCTTGTCCTTTTCTAAAAGTTGGCATAGAGGTTTAGTAATTTTTGAAAAATCTATAATAAAACAAATTTCTTGTCCTTTTCTAAAAGTTGGCATAGAGGTTTAGTAATTTTTAAAAAATCTTTAATGAAATGCCTGTAAAGATCCTTTTCTAAAAGTTGGCATAGAGGTTTGGTAATTTTTGAAATATCTTTAATAAAACGCCTGTAAAATCCACATGTCCAAGAAAACTCCTAACGTCTCTTACATTAGTAGGAGGTGTTAGTTTAGATATAACTTGAATTTTTGCAGGGTCTGTCGAAGAAAACTTCTAACTTCTCTTACATTAGTAGGAGGTGTTAGTTTAGATATAACTTGAATCCAAGAAAACTCCTAACTTCTCTTACATTAGTAGGAGGTGTTAGTTTAGATATAACTTGAATCTAGAGGTTTGGTAATTTTTGAAAAATCTTTAATATAACGCCTGTAAAAACCAACATGTCCATAAAACTCCTAACCTCTCTTACATTAGTAGGAGGTGTTAGTTTAGATATAACTTGAATTTTTGGAAGGTCTGTCTAACCCCTCTTACATTAGTAGGAGGTGTTAATTTAGATATAACTTGAATTTTTGCAGGGTCTACCTAACCTCTCTTACATTAGCAGGAGGTGTTAGTTTAGATATAACTTGAATTTTTGCAGGGTTTTAGTAATTTTTGAAAAATCTTTAATAAAACGCCTGTAAAAACCAACATGTCCAAAAAAACTCATTCTCTTACATTAGTAGGAGGTGTTAGTTTAGATATAACTTGAATTTTTGCAGGGTCTGCTTCCATACCAATTTCTAAAATTTTATGCCCTAACACAATTCCTCCTGCAACCATAAATTGACATTTCTCCCAAATTAGAACTAAATTAATTCTTTCGCATAAATTTTTCAAGATAATTTAAGCATGCGTCAAATGATGTTCCAAATACAGAGAAATCATTCATAAATACTTTCAATCCATCATCAATTAACTTACTAAATATAGAAATCATACATCTATGGAATGTTGTAGGTGCATTATATAATCCAAAAGGCATTCAGAAAAGCAAAAGTTCCAAAAGAACTAGTAAATGTTGTCTTTTCTTGATCCTCAGGAGCAATATATTCCAAAAGGACTAGTAAATGTTATCTTTTCTTGATCCTCAGGAGCAATAGGAATTTGATGTTAACCAGTACATCCATCTAAAAAACAAAAAAATTTGTGCCCAGCAAGTCTATCTACTATTTGGTCTAAAAATGGTAAACGGAAGTGATCTTTCCTAGTGACAGTGTTTAATTTTTTATAATCAATGCAAATACACCACCCAGTAACTTTTCTGATAGGTATTAATTCATTATTCTTTTTTGTTTCAACAGTCACTCCTCCTTTCTTAGGAACACAATGAATTGGATTTATCCATGCACTGTCTGAGATAGGATATATAATTCCAGTGTCTAACCATTTCAAAATTTCTTTCTTAACTACTTCTTTCATCATTGGATTTAATCTCATTTGTGGATCAACTCTTGGTTTATACCTTAACTACTTCTTTCATCATTGGATTTAATCTACTTTGTGGATCAACTCTTGGTTTATATTATTCATCAAGTATAATTTTGTGCATACAGATTGAAGGACTGATTCCCTTAATATCAGCTAAGGTCCAACCAAAAGCTTTCTTATATTTTTTTAATGTATCTAACAGTCTTTGCTCTTGCAAATCAATTAATTTTGAAGATATAATAACAAGTAGTGTAAATCAGTGTCCCAAAAACACATACTTCAAGTGGTTAGGTAATATTTTCAACTCAAGTTCAGGTGGTTTTGTAATTGATGGAATTAGATTCGCATTTTCTGTAATATCCAGCATCTCAAATCTTCCCTGAACATAATCTAATTCTTCATTTTCCATTTCGTCCAAAATAACTTCATCACTATCTTCAAGTTGTTCTTTAACTTTAAAATGTTCTTTAAAATGCTCATTCAATAGATACACATTTCCATGCGAAAACATTCATTATCTCTTTCAACAGTAGGGTATTTCATAGATTTCACAATATTAAAAGTCACTTCTTGATTGTCAACTCTCATAGTTAATTCTCCTCTTTGAACATCAATCATAGCTTCTCCAGTAGCTAAAAATGGTCTCCCTAAAATCATAGGTATTTCTTTATCTCCATATCTAAAATAATGAAATCCACAGGAAAGATAAATTTATCAACTTTTACTAACAAATCTTTTATAACTCCCTTAGAATAAGTAATTGAATGATCTGATAACTGAAGAGTTACAGAAGTAGGCGAGACTTCTCCTAATCCTAATCTTTTGAAGNGAAAGGCATTCTTCGAAAAACAAAAGTTCCAAAAGGACTAGTAAATGTTGTCTTTTCTTGATCCTCAGGAGCTATAGAAATTTCATGGTAACCTGTATATCCATCTAAAAAATAAAAATATCTGTACCCGGTAAGTCTATCCACTATTTGATCTAAAAATGGTAAAGGGAAGTGATCTTTTCTGGTGACATTGTTTAATTTTCTATAATCAATGTAAATGTGCCACCCAGTAACTTGTCTGATAGGTATTAATTCATTATTTTCTTTTGTTTCAAGAGTCACTCCTCCTTTCTTAGGAACACAATGAATAGGACTTTCCTACACACTATCTGAAATAAGATATTTAACTCCAGTGTCTAACCATTTTAAAATTTCCTTCTTAACTACTTCTTTCATCATTGGATTTAATCTCATTTGTGGATCAACTCTTGGTTTATACACCCACGCACTATCTGAAATAGGATATATAATTCCAGTGTCTAACCATTTCAAAATTTCCTCTGTGCACTATCTGAAATAGGATATATAATTCTAGTGTCTAACCATTTCAAAATTTCCTTTTTTACCCATTATCTGAAATAGGATATATAATTCCAGTGTCTAACCATTTCAAAATTTCCTTCTTAACTAATTCTTTCATCATTGGATTTAATCTCCTTTGTGGATCAACTCTTGGTTTATATTGTTCATATAATATAATTCTGTGCATACAAATTGAAGGACAGATTCCATTAATATCAGCTATGGTCCAACCAAAAGATTTCTTATATCTTTTTAATGTATCTAACAGCCTTTTCTCTTGTAGATCATTTAATTCTGAAGATATAATAACAGGTAATGTAGACGAGTCTCCTAAAAATACATACTTCAAGTGGCTAGGCAGTATTTTTAACTTAAGTTTAGGGGGTTTTATAATTGACAGAATTAGATTCTTATCAGCATTTTCCTTATTATCCAACATCTCAAATCTTTCCTGAACATAATCTAATTCTTCATTTTCTAATTTGTTCAAAATAACTTCGTCATTCTGTTCAAATTGTTCCTTCTCTAGAAAATGTTCTTCTTCTTCAAAATGCTTTTTATCTTCAAAATGTTCTTTAAAACGTTCGTTTAGTAGATGTTCAATAATTTCCATGCGAAAACATTCATTATCCCTTTCAACAGCAGGGTAATTCATAGATTTTGCAATGTTAAAAGTCACTTCTTGATCATTAACTCTCATAGTTAATTCTCCTTTTTGAACATCTATCATAGCTTTTCTAGTAGCTAAAAATAGTCTCCCTAAAATGATAGGTATTTCTTTATTTTCCTGCATATCTAAGCCAGTAGCTAAAAATGTTCTCCCTAAAATTATAGGTATTTCTTTATCTTCCTCCATATCTAAAGTGAAATCCACAGGAAAGATAAATTTATCAACTTTTACTAACACATCTTCTATAACTCCCTCACGATAAGTAACTGAACGATGCGCTAACTAACGAGTTACTAACACATCTTCTATAACTCCCTTAGGATATGTAACTGAATGATCCGCTAACTGTAGAGTTACAAAAGTACCACATCTTCTATAACTCCCTTAGGATATGTAACTGAACGATCCACTAACTGAAGAGTTACAACAGCATCTTCTATAACTCCCTTAGGATATGTAACTGAATGATCCGCTAACTGTAGAGTTACAGAATTAGGTGAGACTTCTCCTAATCCTAATCTTTTGAAAATTGATAGAGGCATAAGATTAATGATGGCTCCCAAATCACATAAAGCTCTTCCATAAAAATTTTCACCGATCACACACGGTATAGTAAAACTGCCAGGATCTTTAATTTTTCAGGAAGCTTTTTCTGAATAATTGCACTACATTCTTCGCTAAGTGCAACAGTTTCATTATCCATGAACTTCCTTTTCTTGTTCAGAATATGTTTCATAAATTTCACATAATTGGGCATTTGCTCTAAAGCTTCTACAAAGGGAATGTTTACTATGAATTTCTTAAGAATTTCTAAGATTTTAGAAAATTGTTTATTTTGTTTGTGTTGCTTCAATCTATGAAAAATGGCGTTTCTAAAAATTTTGAAAATTGTTTATTCTGTTTATGTTGCTTCAATCTTTGAGGAAACGGCGGTGGAGGTTCTCCGTAATTTTCATTGGTGTAAATGGATACTCTAAATTTGGGTATTCATGATCCTTTTCTTTTTCGGAAATGGATACTCTAAATCTGGGTATTCATGATCCTTTTCTTTTTTGGTATCCACTTTCTCTTTCTCTATTCATGATCCTTTTCTTTTTCGGTATCCACTTTCTCTTTTTCAGTTTCTGTTTCTTTTTGTACCCTTGTTTCCAATTCTTTTCCACTTCGCAATTGTATCACTTTGATTTGTTCTTTTCCTTGGTCTTTAAGATTTGGTTCCACAGTACTAGGAAAAGTTTCTAATGTTCGGTTACTAAGCATAGTAGCGATATGCCCTAATTGGTTTTCAATATTCTTAATAGCAGTTCCTTGATTTTGTAATTGATTTCCTTGAATTTGTAATTGATTTTCTTGATTCTACAATTGTTGACCCATATTTAATTTCAGCTCATGCATAGACAACTCTTCTCCTTAATTTGAGTATTATTGTTAAATCCTTGAGGATAAGAAGGTCTATAGTAAATATTTTCTTGGTTGGATGAATTTACTAATGGGTTTACTGGGTTGTTTGCCCATTGTTGATTTGTAGAAGAATTGTTATTCCAATTAAAATTTGGATGATTCTTCCAACGTGGGTTATAATAGTTTGAATATGGGTTGTTGGGTCTATTAATAGCATTTAAGGTCTCATATGAAGGTTGAACATCCACAAATTGCCCAGAAGAATTTTCTTTCATCACNATAATTGGGCATTTGCTCTAAACCTTCTACGAAGGGAATATTTACTGTTAATTTCTTAAGAATTTCTAAAAAACATGGAAAATTGTTTATTATGTTTGTGTTGATTCAATCTTTAAGGAAACGGTGGTGGAGGTTTCCCAACGGTAATTTTTATTGGTGTAAGTGGATATTCTAATTTTGTGTATTCATGATCATTTTCTTTTTCCGTATCCACTTTCTTTTTTTCAGTTTCCGTTTCTTTCTTTACTTGTTTCCAATTCTTTTCCACTTTGTAATTGTATCGCTTTGATTTGTTCTTTTCCTTGATCTTCAGGATTTTGTTCCACAATACTAGGAAAAGTTTCTAATGTTTGGTTATTAAGCGTAGTAGCGATGTGCCCTAATTGATTTTCAATATTCCTAATAGTAGCTCCTTGATTTTGTAACTGATTTCCTTGAATTTGTAATTGATTTCCTTGATTTTGCAAATAATAGCAGTTCCTTGATTTTGTAATTGATTTCCTTAAATCTGCAATTGATTTCTTGATTCTGCAATTTAATAGCAGTTCCTTGATTTTGTAATTGATTTCCTTGAATTTGTAATTGATTTCCTTGCTTCTACAATTGTGTGTTTAATATCAGCTCTTCCATAGACAACTTCTTCTCCTTAATTTGAGTATTACTGTTAAATTCTGGTTCAGTATCATCTCTTCCATAGACAACTTCTTTTTCTTAATTTGAGTGTTACTGTTAAATCCTGGAGGATGAGAAAGTCTATAATTAATATTTCCTTGGTTGGATGAATTTCTTAATGGGTTAACTGGGTTGTTCGCCCATTGTTGATTTGTAGAAGAATTATTTTTCCAATTAAAATTAGGATGATTCTTCCAACCTGGGTTAAAATAATTTGAATAAGGATTTTTGGGTCTATTGATAGCATTTAAAGTCTCATACGAAGGTTGAACATCCACAAATTGCCCAGACAAATTTTCTTCCATCATAGGAGGTGTTGGAGAATAATTCATCCCATAATGATCTAATTTCTTTGATATTGCAGCAATATGTGAAGCTAACATAGATATTGCATTAGAATCATGGATACTAGCTACTCTTTTAGGATTTAACCTTTCAGAGGACCATTGAAAATTTTTGGTAGCCATCTCTTCTATTAACGAAAAAGCCTCATCAAAAGGTTTTGACATTAAAGAACCATCAGCCATAACATCTATAATTGATCTAAGTATCCCACTAATCCATTATAAAAGGTTTGAATTATTAACCAGTCTGGTAACGAATGATGAGGGTCCCACTAATCCATTATAAAAAGTTTGAATTATCAACCAATCTGATAACGAATGATGAGGGCACTTTCTAAGAAGATCTTTAAATCTAACCCAAGCTTCATATATCGTCTCTCCATCAATCTGACAGAACGATATTATGTCATTTCTAAGTTTAGCAGTTTTGGATGGAGGGAAATATTTGAATAGAAATTTTTGTGAAAGTTCTCCCCAAGTTCTAATAGATCCAGGTGCTAACAAATTTAACCACATCTTAGCCTTATCTCTAAGTGAAAAAGGTAAAAGTCTAAGTCTAACAGCATCGTTTGAAACTCTGTCATATTTAAAGATAGCACACAAATCTAAAAAACTAGCGAGGTGTAAATTAGGATCTTCATTTGGTGTACCTATAAATTGATTGCTTTGTACCATTTGGATAATAGCATGTTTAAGCTTAAATGAATTAGCAGCTACATCAGGATTTTGTATAGATAAGTGAATTTCATTTCCTATAGGAATTGCATAATCTCGTAAGGGTTTGCGTTGATGTTCATTTTCTATTCCTTGATTGTTCATGTTGTTTTCCATTGTATCATAATTTCTAGGTTCTCTTCTCAGTCTTCTAATTTTTCTATCATTACGTTCTAATTCTGAATCGTAGGGTATAAGATTTTCAAGCACAAATTTACGCATACAATTTGAAATCAGTACATAGAAAAACAGTTAACTCAATATAAAAATAAGTTGCAATTCCAGTAAAATTTTTTTAGTAGTCATAATTTGTCCGTTACTCTAATTATGATGCTTGTTTACTCCCCGGCAATGGCGGTAAAAACATGACGGCGACTTTATATATGCTCAAGAATACAAGTATTTAATACTGCTGCTAAAAGATTTAATTCCTAAACAACGACACCAAAAACTTAATAACGGTTATAGATTCAATAAAGATGTATATATAAAATATTTGATAATAGTAAAGTCACACTTATCAATGCAAGTATATGTATCGTTCAAGTAATATAGGGCTCTAATGGAATCCTAGATATCGATCCCACAGGGAGTAATATTTAGAACTATGAACTAGATTTTAGAAAAGCAATACTTAATCACAACAATGGAATTCAAATTGCTTATCTGTCACTAACAGGCAATTGAAATAAATATATAATTTTAATAACTCGTAAATAATTAATTATAATAATAAATTTTTTAAAGTGATATTTAATATATAAGAAGGCATCCTTCTCCTTGTCAAGAAATTATAGTGAATGGATAAAGTGAACCAGTTCAAATTATATTATGTCAAATAGAAGCATACCTATTTTTTACCCTTTGGTCCACGCAAAAAGAATATTGACTAATCCTACACTTGTTTACTGAATCTGCAGCTAAGCTGGGAGGATACGGGCTCTCACTTTGGAGCTCCCACTTTCCCCTCCCCTGAGGGCTAACATTTGCACTTCAGCACCCAAACGATAGGACCGAATTGGGGATTTTAGTCTGTCACTCTAAAATCTTTTTTATGCCCGATAATATTATTTCCCTATTTATTTGCACCCAACTTCCAAGGGCTTTGACCTCTAACATCTACACTTCAACACCCAAATGATAGGACCGAATTAAGGATTTTAGTTTGTCACTCTACAATCACCAAGTTACCTCGAATAATTTTATTTCCCTATTTATTTGCACCCAATTTCCAAGGGCTTTGACCTCCCTAAATTTTGGATGTAATTTTCACTTTAGTTGTAAAACTCAACATATTTTAACAAATCAATTGTCTAGNGTGAAAGTTCTCCCCAAGTTCTAATAGATCTCGATGCTAACAAATTTAACCACATCTTAGCCTTATCCCTCATTAAAAAAGAAAAAAAGTCTAAGTCTAACAACATCGTTTGAGACTCTGCATATTTAAAAGTAGCACACAGTTCTAAAAAACTACCGAGGTGTAAGTTCGGATCTTCATTTTGTGTACCTCCAAATTGATTGTTTTGTACCATTTGGATAATATCAGATTAAGCTCAAATTAATTAGCAGCTACATCAGGATTTTGGATAGATAAGTAAATTTCATCTGCTGTAGGATTTGCATAATCTCTTAGGGGTCTAGGTTGGTGCTCATTCTCTACATCAGAATTGGCCAGATTGAAAGTAAATTAAGATCAAAGTGAAAAGATCATCACAATTTCTTAAACATTTTCTTGGCTTCACCAATTCAAATTACCATTTCACAAATCTCAAGACAAGGAGAAAGACAGAGAAAACTACTCAGAACTCATGGGGAAAACATAATAAAACTCAGAATTTATATATTAAATCAAAGTCATACAAACTACAATTAAATAACTTATCTCTAATTTCTCCCCAAGAACACTCCTCAAAGTTCATCTGAATCTCTTCCTTTCTTTAGAGCACACAGAATTCCTCTTCGAA
>JXCR01138636.1:70655-105308 GCA_002079205.1 Phalaenopsis hybrid cultivar | reverse complement strand
TTCATTCCAAATTGGTCTAACTTCCATGAAATTCCAACAACTTGATTTGCTAACATAGTAAATGCATCTATTTCATGAATATTGGCTACTTTCTTTGGATTCACCCTCTTATAAGGCCATTAAAATTTAGNTTAACTATCTAAACTTAAAAGTTTATGACTCTATTTTGGTCTGTGAAATTTATAGCCGACAAATTCTCCTATGTAATACACAGATTAAATAGGGTTTAGATTAATCTGGGTTCTTAAATTCCCTATAGAAGCAAGCCCCTATAGTTAATTATATCTTAGACAACCGAAGTCACCTATGAAAACTCTCGATAATGATCAGAGGTTTTGTTTTCAAGAATTCAACTTTTAAGTTTCCACGATTGTTCATAGGGAAAATCAAATGGGATAGGTTCAAATAGGAATAGTTATTTTCGGAATCCAAAGAAATGAAAAGTAGGAGATGTCAAATATACTGAAGAAGATTCAGTGACATCTCAAACTAATCTACGGTTTGGCTTTACATCTTTGAAAGAGAAATTATGTGATATTTCAGTCTTGCGAGCTATTTAGATATTCAGGACTTATATCTGTATGTTATATGTAAATAGCCAGAAAAAATGTGAGGATTTATGTCGTACAAGACAACAACCTCGGAATCCTAAAAAGTTTAGGACTTATATCATACGATATAAAATCGTAGAAAGTCCTAAAAGATAATATGAGGATTTACGTCGTGCCGAACAAACAACCTCGACATCCTATAGGTATGTTATTTAAGTCTATCGAGGCATAAGCTCATCCTTCCGTCTTTGGTGGTCTCGACCGTTGTCCGAAGATGAATTGTCAACCGACCACGTCATCGTCTCATTCCGAGAAGAGGAGAGAGAGAAGAGAGAACAATAATAATAAAAAAAGAATCATGCCTCGAATGGCCTATCCTAAGGGATTGCACAAACATACTAGAAAGGTAGCAGCTAAAGCATGAATACTGGTAAATGTATACAGTACAACAAAGAAAAAACAAAGAGACTATGCTGTAAGATGCGGTAAGAAAATGTATGGGACATGTAACGAAGTACAATACAATACAAAATAAAAAAAAGTATGCAGGAAATAAAGTACAGAAATCAAATAAATAAAAGTGTACCTGATCAAATTCTGCTAAAACTTCAAAACAGATTACAATTGTATGATATAAATGGGTCATAAACATTTGCAGATTATAAAAGAAAAAGTTAAATGATGAGCATATGAAAGTCTCAAGATGAGATATTAGATTTCAATTTGGGGATAGGCTCAGACTAGACCCCCTTTCCCTCTATCTCGATCCCACAGGAAACTGATATATTGAGGTCAACCTATCAACATCAACTAGAGGCCACCAACGAATCACCCCTATAATCAAACAATCTTAAACCCTATCATTTCGTGAGTATGTGAAAAAAGTAATATCTGAACCTCTCAAAGTGTGGTGTACCTATATGTGAAATGTAGTATCTGAACTTATCAATATGCAATACATGTGCATGTGAAATGTAATATTTGTCTTGTATGGCGTAGTGTGTCAACTATATAGTGTGTATGAGTGTAATATCTGTTTCTTATGCAAGTGTAATATCTGTATAAAACCCATAATATGTATACATGATATGTAATATCTGTCGTGCAGGGTGTAGTGTGTGGATATAGTGTCTGCATTATATAAAAAAGGTGATATGATAATATTTAGATCCATCAAATAAAGATATGTGGTGTATCTATATGTAGTGTGCAAGATGTACTATGTGATGTATGAAATGTATGTGTAGGTGATATCCAATGTATGCATGTATTAGTCAGGATATGGTGTCTACAGTGTAGTGTCGTATCTGTTCTTTTGTGAGTGTAATATCTGTGCAGTGTCTGTAGTATCTGTTATTTTGTGAGTGTAGTATCTGTGTAGTATTCGTAGTATATGTTCTTTTGTGAGTACCAATTCTCGAAACTTTTGAAAAAGGGTTAGAGCTATTAATGATCTAGGGGTGAAAGGGCTTCACACTAATTGAATATTGATTTTATATTTCAGCTATAAACTAAGATGTCCAATAGTTCTCTTGCATCATTGCTGTTACCCCTCGTCTTGAACTAATAGGCCACCTCAATATTTCATATGCTCATTCAACAAATTTTATACATTCTATATCAAAAGAAATGAAAGAAGCATCTATTTAAGCATATCTATAACATCCACCTTCTACTTTTGGGTTCAAACTTTAAACTTGTACATGTGATCATTACGTACTCTATCAACTTTTCAAGGAAAAATACATTGTTTCCAAGTTCAAACTTACAAAATTTATCTAAACAGGAAGCTAATTCTAACAAGAGATTAAAATCAGCTCTAAACATATATTCTAAAGCATAAAAAAATCCAACGAGTATTCGAATAAGGAGCAGCAAAGAGGACCACAACTAAGTCCCCAAATACATCTTCTATGCCATAAAAACTAATTTCCTGCAATACTCAAATGAGGGGGCAGCCTAATTATATTTTTCAAACCATAAAGACTGATTTTCAGAATATATTTAAATAAAGGGGAGCAAAGAGAGAAAGAACCGAGCATGGTATAAAGGACCAAGTTTAAACCATCACAAAAACTGAAATCAAATGTCATAAAAGGTAACGATTAAGCCATTAAAATCTAAGTTTAAATTCAAGTTAAAAGGCTAAACCGAACCATCATAAGAACCCAGACCGAGCTCCAAAGCTAGTTTTCTAAACCCAAAGGATGTTATCAATATGTATGTATATACTTTCTAGTAAGATAATCAAGGAAGCAAAGTTGTAATTCCCAAATTGCTATTCCGAGCCAAAACAAGTTCCAAAAATCAATTTGAATAGCGCAACCTGGAAGTCAGTTCTAAATAGATGTTCAAAGTCAAAAATATAATCTTCATTGTATGCATTTAAATAGGGATAACAAGGAGAGCAAAATTGAAGCATTATAACAGCTGCCCAAAGCATCTAAGGTTCTCCAAAGTATATTCGAACGAAAGAGCAGCAAAATGAGCCCCACAATATTGTTCAAAATCAAGAGAATAACTCTATTTTATGTATTCAAATAGAGGTAGCCAGGAGAACAAAAACCACAACTCCAAGCTAATATTCCAAACTAAAACAATCTTCATACATATATTCGAATAGGGATAGCAAGAAGAACAAAATTGAACCCCCAAACAATTGATCAAAGCTATGAAATAGATCTCCAACATCTTTATTTGAATGGGGAAAACATGGAAGCACAATAACAACCCTCAAATATCAAAAGAATCCATGAACATTTATTTCAAATTCAAAGAAACTGTGGAGCTCAAAAACAGAAGCCCACTTTACCAAATAAGTCCAAAATCTCCTTCAAACAAGAGATAATCGAGCAACTTAAAAAAAATGAGGCAAAAAGAAACGTCTAAACAAATATTCTTGAACAAGGCATCAAGAAAATAAGATTACAGTCCCAAAAGAATCCTCAAAATCCAAAATATATTATCCTAATGTACATTCGAAGAACGCAGCAAAGGAAGCAAAACTGCAACTCCCAAACAAATCCTCAAAAACCCATAGAAGAATTCCTAATGTATATTCAAATAAGGAAGCAAAGGAAACAGAAAATTATAGCCCCAAATAGTTATTTCAAAACCATAAGGAAATAATCCCTGTATATGCATTGAAGTAAGAGCAGAAAGAAGAACAGGAACTAGAGCATTTGATACCCAAAAGATCTCAACACTTGAATTCAAATAGAGCCAAATAATATAACTGTGGTATTAATCTACCAAAATCATGATAAAGAATAACTAGTTCTCAAAAAACTAAAATTTGACCTTGATTTCTTACTAGCTCAAGAAATGAAAAGAGTAAGAAGAAGTCACGAGATGAAAGCTTCCGACAAAAAATCCCTCCGAAATCTCAAGAAAAAAAAATGTCTTCCTCTTTCTCTCCCCCTTGGGGGTATTTATAGTTGAACGAGGGGAGGAGAAGCTCACGACAAGGGACCCATTCAATCTCAAGAATGAGAGCTATGAGCTCATGAGCGGGAGAGGCTGTTACAAGAAACTAACTGGAAGTTATAACCGGAGAAAGAGATAAAATGCCACCAGAGAGGAAGAGGGTGACCAGAGAAACCGGCAATAGATCCATTGATACTCAGCCGAGAGAAGCAAAAGAGATAGGGCAAAATTTGGTTCTACGAAGAGGGAGGGAGCGCACGTGAAGGAGAGTTTTGGATTAAGTTTTTTTGTTGTGTTTTTTTTTAAATCCTTTATTTTAATTAAAAAAAAACTTTATCAAATATATATATATATATTTTATTAAAGAAAATATTAAGAAAATATTAAATTTCGTGTGATCTATTCGCGTTCGGAGCCCCGAAAAAATGGGTGTCCTCCCTAGCTAAAATCAATGTTTCGGACGCAACAGCGTGATCTGTTCCGTTATCCAGAGTCATCCAGACAAATTTGTCGTTGATCACATCAAATTAAATTCAATTCACGCATGGTGTGACAAATGAAATTATTTTGACCCGATCGGAGCCATTTAACGAGTATATTATTGACCGGTCCTCACATAAGTGACTACCAAAGTCAAACATATCACTCGTAGTGACAAGTCAAACATTGCATGCACCGCGGCGTCCACCTATGTCTTTCAAATTTCTATAGGAGCTCAATTTGAGCTTCAATATGTCAGCTTTACGATCGACTCAATTGAATATTGAGGATCTAAAACCGTTCATATGAAACTGCAAAGAGCGAAGAAATGGCTTGAATTTCTAGGGGGTGTGGGTCCCAGTCTTGTCCTCTAAGAGAGTCAAAATAAGGAGATCTTAAGGGTAGATCCTAGGATATCTAGAGAAGGGAAAAGAAGACCTCAAAATGAGGTCAACAAACACCAGTGCACATTTTTGCACCAGTCAACTTAACATACAAATTCTCATTCAAACATGTCTAGGTAACTAAATAAAGTCTAAAAATCATTACTAGCAATAATAAATTCAAAAGTACTCCCCCAAATTTCTTAATCAAACTTAAAATAACAATCAAATAAAAAACACACTGATAACTATGAGTTGCGTCCCACAAAGCGCTTGGTTTAACGTTGTCAGCCTGACGCCAACATCGTTCCATCATTATATTTATGCTGATCCCCTATACAATAAGGTTTCAGTCTATGTCCATTCACTTTAAAATTTTCTCAGAATTAGGATCTTTAATATCCACAGCTCCATAAGGATAAACTTTTATCACAACAAATGGGACCATCCATCTGGACTTAAGTTTGCCTGAAAATAATCTTAACCTTGCATTATATATCAAAACTTATTGCCCTGGCTAAAAATTTTTAGTAAGAATCTTTCAATCCTGCCACATTTTCATCTTTTCATTATAAATCTTAGCACTCTCATAAGATTCATTACTTATCTTTTCAAGCTCATTTAATTGTAACAATCTTTTCTCACTAGCATCTTTCAAATTATAATTGAACTCTTTAATTCATTTAATTGCAATAATCTTTTCTCACCAGCATCTTTCAAATTATAATTGAACTCTTTAATTATTTTAATTATAACAATCTTTTCTCACCAGCATCTTTTAAATTATAATTGAACTCTTTAATAGCCCGATATGCTTTATGCTCAAGTTTAACTGGTAAGTGACTAGCTTTTCCAAATATTAGCCTATTGAGACATTCCTATAGGAATTTATATGCAGTCCTATAAGCCCACAAAGCATAGTCAAGTTTGACTGATCAATCCATTTTTGTTAGATTCACAGATTTTCCCATAATTCTTTTAATTTCCCAATTAGATAATTCAACCAAACCACTTATCTGAGGATGATAAGCAGTGATAATCCTATGATTTATATGACATTTCTTTAATAAATTATCTATAATGGCTTTTCTGAAATGATTTTCCCAATCAGTAATGATAACTCTCGGCATCCCAAATCTACAAAATATGTTTGTTTTCAAAAATTTTGCAACACTTTGAGCATCAAATGGAGGTAAAGCAACAAATTCTATCCATTTGGATACATAGTCCACTACTAACACAATATATAAATTTCCGAAAGATGGTATAAATGGTCCCATGAAATCTAATCCCCAAATATCAAATATTTCTACTTCTAGTATATAATTGAGGTGCTTCTCATTTCTTCTAGAAATATTACCTACTCTTTGACATCTATCACAAGTTTTGATATAAGCATTAACATCTCTAAAAATTATAGGCCAATAAAATCCATATTGTAGAATTTTGTATGTTATTTTATCAACACCAAAATGTCCCCCAAAATCAGCATTATGCATTTTTTGGATAATTTCATAAGTTTCTTCTAATGGTACACATCTTCAAATGATTAGATCCTTTCCTTGTTTATGTAAAAATGGGTCATCCCAAAAATAAGTCTTAGCTTTAGAAATAAATTTCCTCATTTATTAGTATGCCATTCCATAGGGTTTAAGATTACTAACGATATAGTTCACAATGTCAACATACCAGCGAACACACACTCATTTACATTGAACAATTTTTCATCTGGAAAATGTTCATTAATTTCTTTTACAAAACAGAGTGGTTTTTCTAATTCAAGCATGGACAAATGATCGACATTTTGATTTTCAATCCTTCTAATCTACTATTTCAAAATCAAATTCTTGTAAAAGAAGAATCCATCTTATAAGTCTCGATTTAGTATCCTTATTTTTCATTAAGTACTTGATAGCAGAATGATCTGTATGCACCAGATCTAAAATTTTCAAAGGCATATACTATTGCTAATAGCTTTTTTTGATTTGTTGTATAATTAATTTGAGTTTCATTAAGAGTTTTACTAGCATAGTAAATAACTTTGAAAATTTTATCAGATCTTTGTCCTAAAACTGCTCCGATAGCATAATCACTTGCATCACACATAAGTTCAAAAGGTTTTTCCCAGGTGAAACTATAATTGGTGCAGTTATTAAATTTTCTTTTAATAATTTAAAAGCTTTTAGGAATTCCTCATCAAAATCGAAAATTGCATCTTTCTCCAGTAAATGGCATAAAGGATTAGCAATCTTAGAAAAGTCTTTAATATATCACCTGTAGAATCCAACATGTCCTAAAAAACTCCTAATTTCCCCTATATTTTTTGGATAAGGTAAATTAAAGATCACTTGAATTTTAGTAGGATCTACATCCATACAATTTTATGACATTTGATAACCTAATACAATTCCTACTACTACCATAAATTGGCATTTTTCCTAGTTAAGGACTAAATTTTTTTCTTCACAGCGCTTAAGAAGTTTAGATAAATGTTCTAAACATGAGAAAATGAAGTTCCAAACACTGAAAAGTCATCCATGAATACTTCAATCCCTTTTTCAATTAAATTCTAAATTTGTTTCTTCACAGCGCTTAAGAACTTTAGATAAATGATCTAAACATGAGTCAAATGATTTCCAAATCACTGAAAATTCATCCATAAATACTTCAATCCCTTTTTCAATTAAATCACAAAAAATTGCCATCATACATCTTTGAAATGTAGCTGGGGCATTTCATAACCTAAAGAGCATTCTTCTAAAAGCAAAAGTACAATAAGGACTAGTAAATGTTATTTTCTTTTGATCCTCAAGAGATATTTGAATTTGGTGATAACCGGTATATCCATCCAGAAAATAAAAGTATTTATGCTCAGCTAGTCTATCCAACATTTGATCTAGAATGGGAAGTGGAAAATGATCTTTCCTAGTAGCAAGATTTAATTTTCTATAATCAATGCATATTCACCTCCCTGTAACTTGTCTAGTAGATATTAACTCATTATGCTCATTCACAGTTACAGTTACTCCTCCTTTCTTAGGAACACAGTGAATTAGACTAACCCATGCACTATCTAAAATAGGGTAGATAATTCCAGCATCTAACCACTTTAAAATTTCTTTTTTAACAACCTCTTTCATAACAGGATTTAATCTCCTTTGTGGACCAGCCCTAGGTTTGCAGTTTTCTTGTAGATTAATTCTATGCATACAAATTGAAGGACTGATTCCTCTATTATCAGCAATTGTCCATTCAAAGGCTTTCTTAAAATTTTTTACAATTTTCATCAGCTTTTCTTCTTCTTCCTTTATTAACTTCAAGGAAATTGTAACAGGTAAAGTAGAGGAATTTGTTAAAAAGGCATATTTTAAATTTTCAGGAAGTAATTTTAACCCAAGTTCTAGAGGTTTTCCAATAAATGGACTAAATGATTTATCTTTATCTATCGTGTCTAAAATTTCAAAGCTCTCTTGAACATAACTTGAATCTTCCTTATAAAGGTTTACACATTGATCTAATTCCTCTTCTTGGTTATGTTCCAAATCTTTTTCTTCAGATTTTTCTTCATAAGTAGTCTTGAAATGACATTCGCTCAGATATTTTATAACATCCATTCTATAAAATTCATCATCTTTACCTTTTGCAGGATATTTCATTGATTTTGAAATGTTAAAAGTAACAGTTTGATCATTGACATGCATTGTTAATTCCCCTTTCTGCACATCTATCATTGCCTTGTAGCTAGGAAATGTCTCCCCAAAATGATAGGTATCTCTTTATCTTCCTCCATATCTAGCACAATGAAATCAACATGAAAGATAAATTGATCCACTTTCACTAGGACATCTTCTATAACTCATTTAGGATAGGTTATTGAAAGATTTGCTAACTGCAGAGTTACAATAGTAGGGGTTATTTCTCCTAATCCCAATCTTTTAAATATTGATAATGGCATAAGGTTAATGATTGCATCTAAATCACATAAAGCTTTCCCATAAAACCTGTCTCCTATTGCACATGAAATTGTAAAGCTACTAGGATCTTTAAGCTTTTCAGGAAGTTTCTTTTGAGTTATAGCACTACACTCCTCACTAAGTGCAACAATCTCATTATCTTCAAACTTCCTTTTTCTGTTAAGAAAATCCTTCATAAACTCTATATAGCTTGGCATTTGTTCTAAGGCTTCAACAAATGTAATTTTGATTGTAAGATTCTTAAATATTTCCATAAATTTGAAAATTGCTTATCCAACTTCTGTTGTCGAAGTCTCTGAGGAAATGGAGGTGGTGATTTTTCTAAATCAATTTTTGGCAGAGAAATAGGTCTTTCAGAATCTTTGAGAGCTTCATCTTTTGGTTCTTCAATTCTTCTCTCTCTACTTCAATCTCTTTTTGAATCTTACTTTCCAACTCTCTTCCGCTTCTAAGTTGTACGGCTTTAACTTGCTCTTTATTATGGTCTTTTGGATTTGATTCAGTATTACTACGAAGTGTTCCTTAGGATTTATTACTTAATGAACTTGCGATTTGCCCAAGTTGATTCTCAATATCTCTAATTGTAGCTCCTTGACTTTGTAATTGATTACCCATTTGTAACACCACGTCTTCTATAGATAACTTATTATCCTTAAATTTTGTATTACTGTTGATTCTTGGAGGATAAGTAGATCTATAATTATTATTCCCTTGGTTGTTCTAGTTTCCTAATGGGTTTACTTGGTTGTTCCCCCATTCCTGATTATTACCACCCGAATAGTTATTCTAGTTAAAGTTGAGATGGTTCTTCCAACCTAGGTTATAATAATTGGAATATGGATTATTTTACTTATTATTTATGGCATTTAAAGTTTCTAATGATGCTTGAGAATCTACCGTTTAGCCTAATGAATTCTCTTCAATCATGAAAATTGCTTGAGAAAAATTCATTCCAAATTGGTCTAACTTCCTTGAAATTACTGCAAATTGATTTGCTAATATAGTAAATGCATCAGTTTCATGAAGGTTGGCTACTTTCTTTGGATTCACCCTCTCGGAAGCCCATTGAAAATTATTGGTAGCCATCTCTTAAATTAAAGCATAAGCGTCATGAATTGGTTTTGACATCAATGAATCACCAAAAACGACATTGATAATAGATTTAAGAGAACCAATTAATCCATTATAAAAGATTTAAATTATTAACCAATCTGTTATTGCATGGTGTGGACACTTTCTCAAGAGTTCTTNTTCTATGTCTGATAATATTATTTCCCTATTTATTTGCACCCAACTTCCAAGGGCTTTGACCTCAAATCTTGAGATGTAATCTTCACTTTAGTTGTAAAACTCAACATATTTTAACAGATCAATTGACCAGATTGGTAAACTTCACTTTAGTTGTAAAACTCAACATATTTTAACAAATCAATTGGCTAGATTGAATTTCCCTATTTATTTGCACCCAACTTCCAAGGGCTTTGACCTCCCAGAATCTTGGATGTATTTCACTTTAGTTGTAAAACTCAACATATTTTAACAATTCAATTGGCCAGATTGAAAGTAAATAAAGATCGAAGTGAATAGATCATCACAATTTCTTAAACATTTTCATGGCTTCACTAATTCAAATCACCATTTCACAAATCTCGAGACAAGGAGTAAGACAGAGAAAACTACTTAGAACTCATGGGGAAAGTACAACACAACTTGGAATTCATAAATAAAATCAAAGCCATACGAGTAAATAACTTATCTCTAAATTTCTCCCTAAAAACACTCCTGGAAGTTCCTCTAAATCTCTTTATCTCTAAGTTCTCCCCAAGAACACTCCTCGAAGTTCCTCTAAATCTCTTTCTTTCTTTACAGTACAGAATTCCTCTTCAAAGTAGCAAGGAGGAAGAAATCTCTCACTTTCCCTCCACTCTTACATTTTCTCGAAAAATTCCTCACAATTATACACTCTCACAAGCTATAATGGACTCTCTAAACCTTTCAAATCCTTCCAAGAGTCTCCAAGAGTATCTTCTCCTTCATTATTTTTGGCTAAAATGTTATCTTTAAAGTTGTTGATGAGTTTTCCCAAGAGTCGCTTACGCACCCNAAAGACAGAGAAAACTACTCAGAACTCATGGGGAAGACACAACAAAACTCAGAATTCATATATAAAACCAAAATCATACAGACTACAACAAGTAAATAACTTATCTCTAAATTCTCCCCAAGAACACTCCTCGAAGTTCCTCTTAATACAACAAGTAAATAACACTTATCTCTAATTCCTCCCCAAGCAAACTCCTCGAAGTTCCTCTAAATCTTTTCCTTTCCTTACAGCACACAAAATTCTTCTTCGAAGCGGTAAGGAGGAAGAAATCTCTCACTTTCCCTCCACTCTTACAATCTCTCAAATAATTTCTCACAATTAGACTCTCTACACACTACTGGAACCTCTCTAACCTCCAAGACCTCTTCCTTGGACCTCCTGGACCTCTAGGCTCTCCCATTTTCGGTCAAAATCTTCTTTTAAAGTTGTGGATGAGTTTTCCCAAGAGTTCCTAAGCATCCCTCCAAAAATCGTCCACATTCAATACACCTTGAAAAGTAACCACCGATCTCACCGTCAGCGGCCTCGAGGGTGNCAAGATACTTAATGCTTATGCACAGTATAACAATAGTTCTGATGGTATTTTTTACTTATGTTTCCTTATTTTACAACAAAACCAATACTCTATCCTGAAGAAAAATAAGAATTTAACTTATTAATTTATATATATTTATATTGGAATACTACGCAAGTATACGTATCGTTATTAAGTAATATAAGACTTTTTGATTAAGACCTGAATATCGAACCCACAGGGAAGATTATGCAATATACATTTTTTAAAATGTTTTTCTATTTTTAAAAAGATAATTACTTAAACTAAAAACGAATTTTGTAGGAATTTTAAATTAAAATTTTTGGTAATTTTTTGATATTTTAACGAAACAATCAAAAGATAACTAAAATTTTTGTAGAAGAAAAGTATTTAATATGAAACTATCTTTCTTCTTATTATGAATCAGTAATAAGCATAGGAATTTTGTTGTGGAAGTATGTAAATTGTGTTGTGTCAAAGTGAATCAGTAATAAGTATAGGAATTCTGTTGTGAAAGTATGCAAATTGTGTTGTGCCAAATAAAAAACATTCTTTACCCTTACTAGAGATGCTATAAAGAACATTGGCTAATTTAAAGTTTGAATAGTTCTGAGACAGGCTAGGCAGGAAGGATACTAGCTTTCACTCTAGAGTTACCTCGATTACCTACACCTGGAGGCTAACATTCTCGTATGAGAACCTAAAACAATAAATCAAGTTGGGGGCAACGTCTACATCCATCAATGAATATTTCCTTATTTATTTGCACTCAATCATATGAACTACATTCTCATTCATAAAACCTCATATGATTCATTCCAATTGTTGACTGAGACAATAACAACACGGTTCTTACATGTTCTCACAACAAATTTTAACATCTAGATTGGCCAAATGAATAGGTAAATGAAGTGCATGGATTTAAATCATCACAACTTCTTCCAACATTAAAGATCAATACTCTCCACAACTTCCATCCAAAACTTAATTACTTATCATTTTAAGAAGAAAGATAAAGAAAACTACTCAAAATCCATGGAGAAAATAAAACCACACTTTACTTTAAAAGAAGAAACCATCGTCAAACGAACAACAAGTCTCAATTAAAACCAAAAGTAGTCAAAAACAAGATAAAAACTTATCTCAAGTCCTTCACCAAACTCTTGAAGTTCCTTTGAATCTCTTCTCTTTTACAATCACTCAAAACAAAATAACAAAAAGGATAAAGTAAAAAAAAGTGTTCCTGAAAATCTCTCCGAACTAACTCACCAGAAAAGAATTTTCAAAACTTGCCAATATTTTCAGGACTCTTTTCTAAGTCATCTTTTCTTTCTTTTATAGTTTTCCAAGAAGTGCATTGGTATCTCTTCAAAATATGTCTTGATTGGATGTATTTGCCTAAGAGATGCATCCTTTCACGATAATTTTCATCCATGGTGGTTACAACCACCTATCAAGCGAATGTGCGCCTCATAATCCTCTTCAAAATTTGTGAAAACCGATTTTACTCTTCTAGTAACTGTCACTGGCGCGTAAGTACAGGGTCTTGGCGCTTAGGCGCGACCTTCTCTATTTAACGGGCGCTTAAGCGCCAGATCTGGCGCTTAGGCGAAAAAACTCTTTTGCACAATTTTTCACCTTTTTGCTCCAAATTTGATCCTTTTTCACTCCTTTACGCAATTTTTCCATTTTCACTTGTTTCTGCAAGAAAAAAAAACAAAAATACCTTCCATTAAAGCACAATATCTAAGAAATAGGTATAAAAATGTATCTAAAATATATTTTAGGTGTAACACTCATAGAAATGCCCCAAGGGAAGGAATTAGAAGATAGACCTAGGCAAAATATTAACTTCGTAGAGTTAAATGCTCAACCTGAAAAATCGAGGGAGAACCTAAACCAAGAATTAGTAGGCCTTGATTTACCTTTTATGGACCATTTCTTGCAGTTATCAAAGAGAATACTGATCTAGAAAGAGAAAATTAATTGGGAGAATTATATATTTAGAATGAATCCTCATGAATGATAATCTAAATCAATCCCTTACATACCCTCATGATGACTGTTATCAAATAGAAAGGAAAAGGTTGTAAGAAAAATTAAAGTTTGGGGAGTTAGTAAGAACTCTATGGAAAACAAGAGATTGGGCAATAAACTTGAAATTATTAAATTAGAATTTTGCTCCTACAAGATGACTATTTCGTCATGCTGAGAACCTTAAACAAAGTGTTATCTTGAGAGACAGCCCAAGTGTTATCTGATATGTTGAGCATGTTTTTACTTTCAAAATTTGTCTTTAAATTTGGCTTGAAATATGCTTTGAAATTTATTTTAAATTTTAATTTGGATTTTTTTAGTGTATTTTTAGTGTTACTTAAGCAAGAGTGATGAAGTTCACGGATTCTCACCAAAGTGATTTGTTTGCATGTGTTGAGCTTTAAATGTGCAGTGTCATTCTTATTCAGGCGTGATTTTCTTATTTTTTCTAGATGATACATTGCTACACATGTTCCATAACTATTGTTGACTTCCTGTTATTAAAATCTTTTGGATTCATGTGACTACTTATGTATTTTCTCTTTCATGTACCTGCTTTTATCCAATTTAGTGTTATTGCATGTTACTCATGTTTTTGAAAAGAGTAATTTTGGGGGAAATTTTTACCTTTTAATAAATCTGATGGTAGGTCACATAACTTAGTAAATGATTAAATGTTAGTATGGTAACTCCTACTTGGAATTCCAATTAATTCAACTTGGTTATCAAAAGTTCGTTCAAAAGGAGATAAATGTCATTTAGGAAAGATTAACCGTAAGGTTTAATAATGAGGTTTCAAAACTTAGCAACTTCTAAATGTAATTACAGAAATCTATAAATATTTAAAAGGTGGATTAAAAATATTAAGTAACAAACCAAAAATGCTTTAAGTCTTTTTAGTAATTTTATAACCAGTTTAATGTTGTCTTAACTTTTAACTAAATAATATACAATTATTTTTTGAGACCAATCACTCGAGTGAAACTAACCTTCATCATACTTAAAAGAAAAAAAATGAAAAGTTTGGCTAACAAGATAAAATAATTATCAAGAGAAAAAGAATACTAAAATTAAAAGAAAAGAAAAGAAAAAGAGAAAATGAAGAAAAAAGACAAAGTAAAAAAGTTACAAGCCCTTAAAAAAGCTTGAGGTGGCATGGAAAATTTAAAGAGAACAAGAACTAGAAGAATGTCTAGCAGAACTTAAGTAATGAGTCTTTTTCATGAGTTTTTAATGAAACCCATCTAGTGTTTTTTTCAAGAAAAAAGTGAAATAGTATTAAGTTAGTTAACTCCTCTGAAAATGCTTTTAAAATAATAGAGGCTGGTGAGAAAATTTTAAACATCACCAATTTAAGAATCTTTGAGATTTCTTAAGAGCAGAACAAAGGGAATTAAGGAAAAGTATAAGTTATTAAATACTAAGAATAATTTACCCTGAAATGATACTTAATCACTTTTGTTTGACTTCAATAAACATGTTGAATAATTTAGAAACATACAAAAGTATTTTATTTTCATGGGGCCCCAATAGAGCTAACAGATTATTTGAGGGCAATTAATGAGGTAAATTTAGTGGTATGACATGAGTCAGTTTTACGTGATTTAACTTACATTTTGTCCTACATTTTTCCTATTATTTTAACTTTTTATTACATATTTACACTTTCTGAAGGTTTTTGTTAATGTTGTGAAAGTTACAGGTGTTGAATACACACTTTTTGAGATAAGAAAAATCAATAAAAAATTGTCTAAAGCGGCGTGACCATGATTGGAAGAGGCGTGACCACACCACCATATCATCATAAGCATCATGAACACACCACAAATTAGCATGAGCAAATCAAATATTCAAAGGATTGATGTTATCATGATAAGATTGGGTGTGACCATGACACCAAATCTAGAAATCTACCGTAACCATGCTGCATTTCTGCGTGACCACGTCAATTGAGTGGGAATTTATTTTGGCAAGAACTTTTCTTACCAAATTCATAGATTAAACTATAAAGGCATATCTTTAGGGAATCTAAAAGAGGATTAGATATTTGAAGACGGCTAGAGAGCAGAAAGAAAGGATTTTAAAGATTTATTCCTTAGGTTCCTATTCCTCTTCCTCTCGTAGGGTTGAGATCCTAAGTGCTTTTCCTACCGATGGTTTGTATTTTCTTACATGTTTTAGGAGGATTATTGTGTGAGAGACTAATTTGTTGTCGTGGAATGAAAATAAATTGTTTTGCATATTTTTACTTTTTAATTTTACTTGCAGCAATGATTTCAATGAAATGTTATTCCAGCTTCATGAAATATAATTTTTTTGGTTTTCTCAGATAATCTTTTTATTTTAATCATTTTATCGTGGAATTAGGTCTTTTCATTGTTGTATTAATCATTAAGGTTCATTTGTGCTAGGCATAAGCATGAGGAGGCATTTCTATCCCTGTTGACAACTATCACTCGGGGTAAAGTCTAGGAAAACCACAAACCACCACACTACCAAAATCATAAGGGCTCAAGCTTCACATATCTTGAAGAACCGTAGGATTTCTCAATATTTTATCTGTATCTTTCAAACTCATTATCCTTTATTTTCTCTTTTGAGTAGGATTTTAGAGAACTATCTTATTTTAATGATATGCTAAACTAGGTTTAAAAATGTATTAAACAAAAAATTCACCATATAGAATAATTCATAACACTTTTCTTGTGGAATTGATACATGGTACTCTTTAGATGTATTATTACTTGCCACATATACTTGTGTGATACATGGTACTCTTTAGCCAACTTACTTCACTACAACTTTTCATTCCATATCTTGACCCTAGAATAAAGAATAAAAGTTAGTTCATTGGTTATGTAGCTTACTAATGTAGGATTATTTTCATGAATACATGTTTTAAGATGACATGATTTGATATCAATTTTGGACATACGTTCTTGACCTATCACATGAAGACTGTTTCACATAAATTCTCCATGTTTTTTTTTTATTTTTTTATTTAAAGCTTCTAGTATGTTCACCCTCTCCAATCCCTCTTCTTCTTCAAATTAGTTAAATGATTCAAATAAGAGGACAAGAAGGGAAAGAGAATATAAGAGGACAAATTGAGAAACCGATGACTCCAAATTAAAAGGAATAAAAAAACATTGTCAACTTCATATAAAATTGTCTACCAACTTTTCTTGTACTTGTTAAGTTTTGAAGAGTTCCTATGTTACCTAAGGTAAATTTAGTTTTTTTAGGTTGATTAATCACAAAGAATATAATAACTTTGTTGGCCTTTGGGTTGAGCATGATCATATAGATAGATTTAGACAATCAAAATTTGTTAACAATTTTGTCTTGCTTTATGGCTACTTTTACTCATTGAACTTACTTAGATGCAAAAATAGCTTTAAATTCATTCCATATCTTTTGTAAAAATGGTTTTTCTTACTATATTTATATTTGCAGTATCTTCTTGTTGCCAAACGTTTTTGTTATAAAAATCAATGATCATATCATTAAACCTTGCATAAGAATTTTATTTTGATTAATGTTGAATCCTAATCTGTCTTTGTCACGCCTAAGGAATAGAGCGTAAGATAGTACAAAGAGAAAATTAGAGAGAAGTGCATAGTAATGAAAATTAAATCAAATTTTTTATTAGCCTTTTTCCTAGGAAAGAGTTTCTCTATTTATAAAGGAGAGGGAACAATATATGAAATTACATGCCAGCCCATACTTTAATAGCTATGGGAATTAACACATATTTTTTTTATTATATATATTTATGCCTTCATCTTGAATACCCTATGTCTCGGTTGGTTGAAATTGGTTGACCTTTGTTCAGTATAACCCATTCATTCAACTGTGCTAAATCAGGGCTTTTCTTTGGCTTTTGATGGTCTTTAAGTTGATGAGATTTAACTTGATCAGGTTGACTTTTTGATCAACTATACTACTATAGTTAATGACTATTAATCCCCCATTAAGGAACTCATATCAGAAGAGCAAAGCTAGGATATTAGGCAAAGGAGGAATCGCCACAATAATAGATAGCTCACTCCTGGGTGAGAAAAAATATTAGGATGCTCCATGTGATTATGTTATGGCCTGTTCTTAGACCCTAGTGATGAATTTCAAGGGTTTCTGTGAGATAGTTGGCGATGCCGAGCTCTTTCCTTAAGTCAAGTTGTAGATAGAAGTAAATGATTTATCTGGTCTTGGTTTGCTTTGGCCCTCGGTTCGAATGCCATGGATTTGCTTGGACTCGAGCCCCAATTCAGAGGGGTTGTATTTAATCAATTAGATTTTTTGGTGTTTTCTTGTAGGAATTTGGTCTTTCGCTAGTGAATACTTGATCTTCCTTTTGGGGGCCCTCCTTGGCAGTATTTTTGTCCTTTTATTGTTGAATCTCTTCTAGATTCAAGTAAACATGTTACTCATGTACAATTAAAGATCTTTAATCTCATCTAAAAGAGCTTCCTCCAAACTAATAAGCCCACATATTTCTTGTTATCTCCTACACGCTTTCACTTAAGAATCACATGTTTAGCAACCTCACTCAAAAGGTATACCTCAAATGAAAATGGCGAGGGAGAGATAACCAAAGAAGAGTGATGGCCAATATATAAGAAATAGAATATTTATATAGTAATGTGATAAACTCTTTAGTCTTTTATGAAGATCTAACACAGAAATAAATAACATGAAGAAAACACCAAAAAATTTTCAGTCAAAAAACCAGAAAAGGAAAAAGCCATGGGGTATAACCGAAACAAAGTAATTTGCTATCTATGTGTAGGAGCAAAGGAATACTCTTCTCTCATAACACGGAGAGCAGAGTTACAATTTTAAACTAAAAACTACACTTGTCAAAAAAAATACAAGTATTAGAAAATTCAACAACTATTGGGTCATTTCTCTACAACGGCTATGGACATCATATTCTGTTTCTCTTCTTTTCCTACCTCATCAATTGAAGAGATGTGACCAGTTTATAAACATTTGGAGAGGCGCATATGTTATTTTTGCAAGTAATTTTTCTAATGATGTGATCAGACTGTTCATGTTGATCCCCAATGATTTTAGATGATTTTCATAAGTATTTAAGTGCCTTAGTGACACCATGGAAGTGAACAGTTTGGCGAGGCGGCAGTTATTCTCGTGCGAGAGGCAGAGGAGGAATTCCTGATTTGTTCCGCTGGACGCAGAGGAGTGCCTACGGAAAGGAGGAGCGAGCACAGAACAAGAAGTTTTCTCTAGTGAACAGGTGTGATCTCTACCAGAAGGGATCAGAGCTCTCCGTTCGGTTGGCAAAGGCAGTGGAGTTCACGGGGAGAAGGTAAGAAATTTAGTGAGAATTTCTTAGACATCAAGGAGTTAAAAGGCATGTTTAGGCTGAAAACTTTTGGTTGCTATACAATAATACAACATTTTGGTGATTTTAGCATGGGGCAGCAGGTAGAATTCATTGGAAGAAATCCTAGCCAAGATAATTAGTTCAGCCAAATTTGACATTGAGAAATTCAACGGGAAGAACGACTTCAACCTATGGAGAGTAAAGATGAGAGCTCTATTGGTTCAGTAGGGTGTTACAGAAGCCTTGCAAAAGTCGGCGGTATTGCCGACCGACATGACTGAGAAGGAGAAGATCGGCATACTGGACAAGACTCACAGTTTGATAATTCTGAGCTTGGGCGATAAAGTTCTAAGAGAAGTGTCGAGGGAGACAACACTCAAGCACTTTGGGCCAAACTCGAGGTACTCTACCTGACAAAGTCTCTGCTAATAGGCTCTTTCTGAAGCAACGTCTATACTCCTTCAAAATGCATGAAGACAAATCCGTCTCAGAGTAGATTGATGAGTTCAACAAGATCATCAATGACCTCGAGAACATCGATGTCAAGATGGACGATGAGGAAAGGGCACTGCTGTTGCTAAACTCTATTCCTAAGAGCTACAAGCATTTCAAGGATGCAATGCTCTATGGAAGAGTGGACTATTACTCTGGAGGAGGTTCAATCTCTGATTAGAGCCAAAGAACTTCAGAGAAAGCATGACAGGGACAAGGAAGTCAACGGAGACAGTCTTATTGTCAGAGGAAAATCAGACAGGAAAGACTTAAGAAATGGTCAGTACAGATCAAGGTCAAGCAAGGATGGTGGGAATCAGTCATCAAGGGGATCTTTCAAGTGGTATCATTGTCATAAGAACGGTCATTTCAAGAGGAACTTCCCAGACATGAAGAATAAGTACCAATAAGAGCTATAAGAATCAGGAGAAGCAAGCATAGCCTCTGATCACTACGATTTTGCTGAGGCCCTGGTGATTACAAAATTTAAATCCAGTAAGAAGTGGATCCTCGACTCAGGGTGTTCTTTCCACATGTGTCCTCACAAAGACTGGTTCGAGATACAGTGGATCCTCATGCAACAGGTCTGTTCTACTGGGAGACAATAAAGCTCACATGGTTATTGGAAGTGGATCAATCAAGATAAGAATGTTTGATGGAGTTGAACGAGTACTGAAAAATGTCAGGTACGTACCAGAGCTCAAAAGAAATCTGATTCTGGAGTTGAACGAGTGTCAGGTACGTACCAGAGCTCAAAAGAAATCTGATTTCATTAGGTACGCTGGAGTCAAGCGGATGCTCGTTCAAGGCAAAGAATGGCTGCATCAGAGTAACCAAAGGCCCTCATGTCATCATACAAGGAGTCAGGAAAAAGGGGCTGTACTCTCTTATCGGAAGAACCGTGACTGCTAAGTCCATGTATTTTTTGGACTTAGCAAACTCAAGCAAGGGCTGAGGGCCCCTCAAGGGCCAGGTGGAGGGAATCTTTACTTCAAAGCTTCTCAATTGAGGATCAAGGTGGAGAATTGTTATTTTGACCTTCATTGATCTTTTCTTTGTGTGAGCAAGCTGGAGTTAAATATGATAGCTGGGAAGAAGTATTGTTACCTATAAAGCCCATCACTAAGGTGAATGTTAAGACTTATTCTGAGCATTCTATTTTTGGCTGGAGAGGAGGATTTTCCAGGAGCTATGAAATGGAGAAGTCTACTGCTTTTACGTCTGCTGCTTCTACATCTAGATCATCTACCTCACGTGCTTCTACATCTAGAGGCGAGTCTACTGAGACCTGAGACACATTATTATAGAGAATGATTGACAATATTAACTATACCACTAATAAGGTAAAAAATTTAGAAAGCTTTGCAGGTTATACAGATAAGTATAATAGGAGAAAGATTGGTTATGAAAAGAAATTCCACTCATCTCTGGAGAGCCTAATTAGAGGTGACCCAGGAGTGCTATTTCCTCTATATTCTAGATATCCTGATTATGAATCTACAAATGTCTGGAATAGCGGTGATTCTAAAGATGATGAGGAGGAGGATTACTTTATTCCTATGTCTGTAATATGTGTTAGACTATGTGTTTAGGACTTGTGATTTGTGTTATGTTATTTATTTTTATGTTAAGGACTATGTGGTCTGGTACTGCTACATTTACATCTGTATGTTGATTTGGACTATGTATTATGTTTTAGACTTTGATGTTTTATTATTATTGCGATAGTTGTGTTAGTTAATATTTTGTTTTTATATTTTAGGGTAGTAACTATTGTGAGTTTTGTGATTTAGTTAGTTTAGAACTTTACTTAATTCTATGTCTTTTGAAAAGATTAAAAATCTTGCTAACTTAGATCTTAAATTTAAATTTCAGAAGCTGCTACCCTATATATTTCTTTTATCATGTTTGTGTGTTTGTTTTTATGTTGAGATTGTGAAGTCAAAGTTAGTGTGTTAGTTTGCTTTTACGTTTATACCCACTGCTTAGAAGTTTATTGAATCTCTACATGTTGAATTGAAATGATAATATTAGAAGACTTGATCAAACTTAATTTTACTCCTATTTTTAGTTTTTCTACTTGTATCATTAGGGTTTAAAAATTCATGTTAGCATGTTATTTTAAATATTCATTCCTGCTTATATATGTCTGATGCTAACATGTTTAATCTGTTAAAAATTTAAGTTTGAGAGGGGATGAAAAATATTTTCAAAACTCAAAATTTATTTGTTCTTGACTAAGCTACAAGTGAATCTCATTTCAAAAGAAAAAAAATGATTATATATATGAAGTTATATTAGAGAAGTAAAATTTGATTTTAGAAATGAGTAAGAAAATTTAGTTGAAATTTTTTAGTAATGAAGAAAAACTTTAAGTTAAAAGTTTTTAGTGTAGAAAATGTTTAATATAGTATAACTATCTTTAGTAAGAAAAATTATACTTTTGAAAAATTTAGATAATTTAGTCTTTTATTTTTCATACGTAAATTTATTTTATTAAAATAATTTTCAAAACTATTATTATATTTATAAGTAAAAAACTTATATCAAGACTTTGCTTAAGGAAAGGAGAAGTGGAATTCAAAATTATTAAAGGCCTATCCAGATATAGTAATCCTTACCTGAAAAAGAAAAAGAGAAAGAAAAAGAAAAAGAAAAGAAAAAAGAAAAGAAAAAGAAAAAAGAAAAGAAAAGAAAAAGAGAAAATGTAAGAAAGGAGAAGCTTGAGGATTAGTGCCTAATAAAAAATTGGTTCCACATTTGATCTTTTTAAAGTATAAGACTTGGGAAATTCTTAAGCTTAGAGATATAATATAGTAAGTAAAATTATTTAAAATAAAAAGTTTTAAGTAGATAAAATAAAAAAGGACTAAATTCTAAATTTCAAAAATCTACAATATTTCTGAATTAGATAGGAACTCATATTCTCATCTTTCTNTCTAAATTGGACTACTATATTTCTAAATCTAAATTTTAGTAACTCTTAAAGAAACTCATNCGTCGGCGGGCCTTCTAAATTATTTAATCTTGAGTCTTGGGAAATTCTCACCGTCGGCGCCGTTGGGGTCGCCGTCGGCACCCTAGTTCAAATCTTCACATTTTGGTCCTTTTCACTCCAAATTTGATCCTTTTTGCATATTTTTGCTCCAATGACCCAAATTTATCATTCCTGCAACAAAACATCAAAAATACCTTTCTTTAAAGTGCAATATCGTCAAAAATAGTGTAAAATAGGTATGAAAATCTCAACATATTTTCTTTTGGTCACTAATAACTCTATTTTAGTTGTATAATACTTAACTTGAGTTTCATAAAGAGTTTTACTAGTATAGTAAATAACTTTGAAAATTTTATCATATCTTTGTCCTAAAACAGCTCGAATAGCATAATCACTTGTATAACACATAAGTTCAAAAGATTTTTCCCAATTTGGTGAAATTATAATTGATGTAGTGATTAATTTTTCTTTTAATAATTTAAAAGCTTTTAGGCATTCCTCATCAAAATTGAAATTTGCATCTTTCTCCAATAAATGGCATAAAGGCTTAGGAATCTTAGAAAAATCTTTAATATATCGCCTATAGAATCCAGCATGTCCTAAAAAACTCCTAATTTCCCTTACATCTGTTGGATAAGGTAAATTAGTGATCACTTGAATTTTAGCAGGTTCTAGATCCATTCCATTTTCTGATATTTGATCACCTAATACAATTCCTCCTGGTACCACAAATTGGCATTTTTCTCAGTTTAAGACTAAATTTGTTTATTCACAGTGCTTAAGAAATTTAGATAAATGTTCTAAACATAATTCAAATGAAGTTCCAAGCACTAAAAAGTCATCCATAAAGACTTTAATCTCCTTTTCAATTAAATCACAAAAAATTACCATCATACATCTTTGAAATGTAGTAGGGGCATTACATAAACTAAAGGGCATTCTTCTAAAAGAAAAAGTACCATAAGGACTGTTAAATGTTGTTTTCTCTTGATCCTCAAGAGATATTTGAATTTTGTGATAACTAACATATCCATCCAAAAAACAAAAGTATTTATGCCCCAGCTAGTCTATCCAGCATTTGATCTAGAATGTGTAGTGAAAAATGATATTTCCTAGTGGCAAGATTTAATTTTTTATAATCAATTCATATTGGCCACCTTGTAACTTGTCTAGTAGGTATTAACTCATTATGCTCATTCATAGTTACGGTTACTCCTCCTTTCTTAGAAATACAGTTAATTGGACTAACCCATGCACTACATGAAATAGGGTAGATAATTCCATCATCTAACCACTTTAAAATTTCTTTCTTAATAACCTCTTTCATAACAGGATTTAATCTCTTTTGTGGATCAGCCCTTGGTTTGTAATTTTCTTCCAGATTAATTCTATGCATACAAATTGAAGGACTGATTCCTTTAATGTCAGCAATTGTCCATTCGAACGCTTTCTTAAAATTTTTCAGAATTTTCATCATCTTTTCTTCTTCTTCATTTGTTAACTTCGAGGAAATTATAACAGGTAACGTAGAGGAATCTCCTAAAAAGGCATATTTTAATTATTCAGGAAGTAATTTCAACTCAAGTTCTGCAGATTTTTCAATAGATTGACAAAATGATTTGTCTTTATCTATCGTGACCAAAATTTCAAAACTTTCTTGAACATAACTTGAATCTTTCTTAAAAAGGTTTATAGATTGATCTATTCCCTCTTCTTGCTCATGTTCCAAACCTAGATTTTTCTTCATAAATAGTCTTAAAATGGCATTTGCTCAGATATCTTATAACATTCATTCTATAGTAATCGTCATCTTTACCTTTTGCAGGGTATTTTATTGATTTTGAAATGTTAAAAGTAATAGCTTGATCATTGACGCGCATTGTTAATTCCCCTTTCTGGACATCTATCATTGCTCTTCCTGTGACTAGGAAAGATCTCCCTAAAATGACAGGTATCACTTTATCTTCCTCCAGATCTAGCACAACGAAATCAACAAGAAATATAAATTGATCCACTTTCACTAGAACATCTTCTATAACTCCTTTAGGGTAGGTTATTGAACGATCTGCTAACTGTAGAGTTACAGTAGTAGGGGCTATTTCTCCTAATCCCAATCTTTTAAATTTTGATAATGGCATAAGGTTAATGCTTGCATCAAAATCACATACAGCTTTCCCATAAAATTTTTCTCCTATTGCACATGGAATTGTAAAGCTAATAGGATCTTTAAGCTTTTCAGGTTTAAATTATAACACTACTCTCCTTACTAAGTACAACAGTCTCATTATCTTCAAACTTCATTTTTCTGTTGAGAATATTCTTCATAAACTTAAAATAGCTTGGCATTTCTTCTAAGGCTTCAACGAATGGAATATTGATTGTAAGCTTCTTAAATATTTCCATAAATTTTGAAAATTACTTATCCAACTTTTGTTGTCGAAGTCTCTGAGGAAATTGTGGTGGTGGTTTTTCTAAATCAATTTTCGGTGGAGAAATAGGTCTTTCAAACTCTTTCGGAGCATCCTCTATTTATTTTTCAATTTCTTCTCTCTCTACTTCAACCTCTTTTTGAACCCGACCTTCCAACTCTCTTCTGCTTCAAAGTTATACAGCTTTAACTTGCTCGTTATTATGGTCTTTTGGATTTGATTCAGTATTACTAGGAAGCGTTCCTTGGGATCTATTACTTAATGAACTTGCCATTTTCCCAATTTGATTCTCAATATTTCTAATTGTAGCTCCTTGACTTTGTAACTGATTATCCATTTGTAACACCACTTCTTCTATAGACAACTTCTTATCCTAAAATTGTGTATTACTATTGATTCCTGGAGGATAAGTAGATCTATATTTATTTTTCCCTTAGTTGTTCCAGTTTCCCAATGGATTTACTTGGTTGTTCCCCCATTGCTGATTATTACCACCCGAATTGTTAATCCAATTAAAGTTAGGATGGTTCTTCCAACTTGGGTTATAATAATTGGAATATGGGTTATTTTGCTTAGTATTTTTGGCATTCAAAGTTTCTAATGATGCTTGAGAATCTATCATTTTGCCTAATGAATTCTCTTCAATCATGGAAATTAGTTGAGAAAAGTTCATTCCAAATTGGTCTAACTTCCATGAAATTCCAACAACTTGATTTGCTAACATAGTAAATGCATCTATTTCATGAATATTGGCTACTTTCTTTGGATTCACCCTCTTATAAGGCCATTAAAATTTAGTGGTAGTCATCTCTTCAATTAAAGCATAAGCGTCACGAAATGGTTTTGACATCAATGAACCACCAACAACGGCATCGATAATAGATCTAAGAGAACCAATTAATCCACTATAAAATTATTTAATTATTAACCAATCTGGTATAGCATGGTGTGGACACTTTCTTAAGAGTTATTTAAATCGTTCTCATGCTTCATAAATAGATTCCCCTTCAAACTGATTAAAAGATGTAATATCATTTGTAAGCTTCGTAGCTTCATAAATAGATTCCCCTTCAAACTGATTAAAAGATGTAATATCATTTCTAAGCTTCCCAGCTTTTTATGGTGGAAAATATTTAGCAAGAAATTTTTGTGCTAAATCACCCCAAGTTCTGATAGTTCCAAGTACTAACAAACTCAACCACATCTTAGCTTTATCCCTAAGTGAGAATAGAAATAACCTAACTCTTATGGCATCATCTGAAACACCACCGTATTTAAACGTAGCACACAATTCTATAAAATTATTAAGATGTAAATTTGGATCTTCAGTTGGTGATCCCCTAAATTGATTATTTTATACAATTTGGATAATAGCTCTCAAATGAATTAGCCACTATAGTAGGTTTTTTAATACTACAATGAAGTTCATCTACAGTAGGGTTGGCATAATCTCTTAAGGGCCTGAACTTTTGATGAATTTCAGAATTTTGATTATTTTGGTTTGCCATTTCTAAAATTTTTTAAGATTTTTTAAGATTTTTAATTTTTTTTGCTTTTACTAATTTTTCTAATAGTACTTTCTAATTCAGAATCGTATGGCCCTAGTCCTTCAGAACTTTAACTACAAATACACTAAGATAAAANCTTCAGAACCTGAACTACACATACACTAACATAAAATAAAATAAAATAAAATAAAATAAAATAAAATAAAATAAAACATACAAAATAAGTTACAATATTTAAAGTTTAAATAAGACTTTCTAAAAATAAAAATTTACTTAGTTTTCTTTTTTTCCTTTCCCCGGGCAATGACGCAAAAAACTTGATCCCAANAAAATAAGTTACAATATTTAAAGTTTAAATAAGACTTTCTAAAAATTGAAATTTACTTAGTTTTCTTCCCCGGTAACGGCGCAAAAACTTGATCCTTGGATATTTAATGCTTATGCATAGTATAGCAATAACTCTGATGGTATTTTTCACTTATATTTGCTTATTTTGCAACAAAACCAAACACATGATTTTGAAGAAAAATAAGAATTTAAATTTTTAATTTATATATATTTATATTGGGATACTATGTAAGTATATGTATCGTTATCAAGTAATATAGGACTTTTTGATTAAGACCTGAATATCCAACCCACAGAGAAGATTATGCAATATGCACTTTTTAGAAAGTTTTTCTATTTTTAAAAAGATAATTACTTAAACTAAAAACAAGGCACTTTTTAGAAAGTTTTTCTATTTTTAAAAAGATAATTACTTAAACTAAAAATGATTTTTATAGGAATTTAAAATTTAAATATTTTTGGTATTTTTGATATTTTAACAAAACAGTAAAAACTTAAAAAGATAACTAAAGTTTTCGTAAAAGAAAAGTATTTAATATGAAAATATCTCTCTTCTTATCATGAATTAATAATAAGTATAAGAATTCTATTCTGGAAGTATGCAAATTGTGTTGTGCCAAAAAGGAGCAATAACATTCTTTACCCTTACTAGATATGTTATAAAGAACATTGGCTAATTTTAAGTTTGAATGATTCTGAAGACCGGCTAGGCATAGAAGATACTAGCTCTCACTATAAAGTTCCCTCGATTCCCTCCACTTGGAGCTAACATTCTCGTTTCATAACCTAAAATAATAAATCAAGTTGGGAGCTTTAAACTGTGACTTTAAAGTCCTCCAACTCTACACCAATCAATGAATATTTTCCAATTTATTTGCATTCAATCATATGAATTACATTCTCATTCATACAACCTCATGTGATTCTTTCCATTTGTTGACTGAGACAATACCAGCCCAGTTCTTACATATTCTCATAATAAATTTTAACATCTGGATGGGCTAAATCAAAAAGTAAATAAAGTGCATGGATTTACATCATCACAACTTCTTCCTCATTAAAGATCAATACTCTCCACAACTTCCATCCAAACTTTAATTACTTATCATTTTAAGGAAAAAATAAAGAAAACTACTCAGAATACATTGGATTGGACAAATCAAGAAGTAAATGAAGTGCATGGATTTAAATCATCACAACTTCTTCCAACTCAATACTCTCCATATGAAGTGCATGGATTTAAATCATCACAACTTCTTCCAACATTAAAGATCAATACTCTCCGTTATTCCATCCAAAACTTAATTACTTATCATTTTAAGAAGAAAGATAAAGAAAACTACTCATAATCTATGGAGAAAATGGAGTGCATGGATTTAAATCATCACAACTTTGTCCAACATTAAAGATCAATATTCTTTACAAGTCTCTTAATTACTTATCATTTTAAGAAGAAAGATAAAGAAAACTACTCAGAATTCATAGATTTAAATCATCACAACTTCTTCCATCATTGAAGATCAATACTTTCCACAACTTTCGGTTCATGGATTTAAATCATCAAAACTTCTTCCAACATTAAAGATCAATACTCTCCACAACTTCCATCCATATTTAAATTTTCACAACTTTTTCCAACATTAAAGATCAATACTCTCCACAACTTCCATCAAAACTTAATTACTTATCATTTTAAGAAGAAAGATAAAGTCTTTCCATCCAAAACTTAATTACTTATCATTTTAAGAAAAAAGATAAAGAAAACTACTCAGAATTCATGAAGAAAACAAAATCAGACTTTAGTTTAAAAGAACAAATCATTGTCAAACCAACAACAAGTCTCAATTAAAATCAAAAGTAGTCTAAAATAAAAAAGATAAAAACTTATCTCAAGTCCTCCACCAAACTCTTGAAGTTCCTTTGAATCTCTTATCCTTTACAATCACTCAAAACAAAATAACAAAAAGGATAAAGTAAATAAAAAGTGGTTCCTGAAAATCTCTCCGAACTAACTCCCCAGAAAAGAACTTTCAAAACTTGCCAATATATTTTCAATTACTTATTATTCTAATGTTGTGGAGAGTATAGATCTTTAATGTTGGAAGTAGTTATGATGATTTAAATCCATGCACTTCATTTACTTCTTGATTTGGCTAATCCCTTTATCTTTCTTCTTAAAATGATAAGTAATTAAGTTTTGGAAGGAAGTTGTGGAGAGTATTGATCTTTAATGTTGGAAGAAGTTGTGATGATTTAAATCCATGCACTTCATTTACTTCTTGATTTGGCCAATATAGATGTTAAAATTTGTTGTGAGAACATTTAAAAATCGGGCTGGAATTGTCTGAGTCAATAATTGGAAAGAATCACGTGAGGTAGTATGAATGAGAACGTAATTCATATGATTGAGTGCAAATAAATAGGGAAATATTCATTGATGGGTGTAGAGTTGGACTTTAAAGTGATAGGTTAAAGCCCCCAACTTGGTTTATTATTTTAGGTTCTGATACGAGAATGTTAGCCCTCAAGTGGAGGGAATCGAGGTAACTCTAGAGTGAGAGCTAGTATCTTCCCTGCCTAGCCGGTCTTCAGAACTTTTCAAAGTTTAAATTAACAAATGTTCTTTATAGCATCTCTAGTAAGGGTAAAGAAAATTATTGCTCCTATTTGGCACAACACAATTTGCATAATTCCACCACAGAATTCCTATACTTATTACTGATTCTTGATAATAAGAAAGACATTTTCATATTAAATGTTTTTCTTCTACAAAAACTTTAGTTATCTTTTTAGTTGTTACTGTTTCGTTAAAACATCAAAAATACCAAATATATTTAAATTTTAAATTCCTACAAAAATCATTTTTAGTTTAAATAATTATCTTTTTAAAACTAGAAAAACTTTCTAAAAAGTGCATATTGCATAGTCTTCCCTAAGTAATTATCTTTTTAAAAATAGAAAAACTTTCTAAAAAGTGCATATTGCATAATCTTCCGTGGTGGGTTCGATATTCAGGTCTTAATCAAAAAGTCCTATATTACTTGATAACAATACGTATACTTACGTAGTATCCGAATATAAATATATATAATATTTAAAAGTTAAATTCTTATTTTTCTACAAGATCAAGTTTTTGTTTTTGTTGCAAAATAAGGAAACATAACTGAAAAATACCATTAGAACTATTGTTATACTGTGCATAAGCATTAAGTATCCAGTTATCAAGTTTTTGGTGTCGTTGTCGGGGAAGAAACTAAGTAAATTTCTATTTTTAGAAATCTTATTTAAACTTTAAATATTGTATCTTATTTTGTATATTTTATTTTATTTTATTTTATTTTATGTTAGTGTATGCATAGTTCAAGTTCTGAAGGACTAGTGCTCTACGATTATGAATTAGAAAGAACTATTAGAAAAATCAGAAAAACCAAAAAAAATTAAAAATCCAAAAAAATTATTAGAAATGACAAACCAAAATAATCAAAATGTTGAAATTCATCAAGAGTTTAAACCTTTAAGAGATTATGTCATCCCTGCGGTAGATGAACTTCATTGTAGTAATCAAAAACCTACTGTAGTGGCTAATTCATTTTAGCTTAAGCCTGTTATTATCCAAATGATATAAAATAATCAGTTTCGGGGATCACCAACTGAAGATCCAAATTTACATCTTACCAATTTTCTAGAATTGTGTGCTACATTTAAATACGATGGTGTTTTAGATGATGTCATAAGACTTAAGTTATTTCCTTTCTTACTGAGGGAGAAAGCTAAGATGTGGTTGAATTCATTAGCACCTAGATCTATCAGAATTTGGGGTGATTTAGCACAAAAATTCCTTATTAAATATTTTCCAGCATCAAAAACTACGAAGCTTAGAAATGATATTACATCTTTTAATCAGTTTGAAGGGAAATCTATTTATGAAGCATGAGAACGAATAAAAAACACTTAATAAAGTGTCCACACCATGTCATACCAGATTGGTTAATAATTCAAACCTTTTATAATGGATTAATTGGTTCTCTTAGATCTATTATCAATGCCATTGCTGGTGGTTCATTGATGTCAAAACCATTTCATGACGCTTATGCTTTAATTGAAGATATGGCTACCAATAATTTTCAATAGCCTTCTGAGAGGGTGAATCCAAAGAAAGTAGTCGATATTCATGAAACAGATGCATTTACTATGTTAGCAAATCAAGTTGCTACAATTTCAAGGAAGTTAGACCAATTCGTAATGTATTTTTCTCAACCAATTTCAATGATTGAAGAAAATTCATTAGGCCAAATGGTAGATTCTCAAGCATCATTAGAAACTTTGAATGCCATAAATAATACGCAAAATAACCAATATTCCAATTATTATAACTCAGGTTGGAAGAACCATCCCAACTTTAACTGGAATAACAATTTGGGTGGTAATAATCAGCAATGAGGGAACAACCAAGTAAACCCATTGGAAAATTAAAACAACCAAGGGAATAATAATTATAGATCTACTTATCCTCCAGAAATTAACAGTAATACACAATTTAAGGATAAGAAGTTGTCTACAGAAGAAGTGGTGTTACAAATGGGCAATCAATTACAAATTTAATGAGCTATAATTAGAAATATTGAGAGTCGACTTGGGCAAATTGCAATTTCATTAAGTAATAGATCCCAAGGAACACTTCCTAGTAATACTGAATCAAATCCAAAAGACCAGAATAAAGAGCAAGTTAAAGTTGTACAACTTAGAAGCGGAAGAGAGTTGGAAGGTAGAAATTGAAGAATCAAAAGAGGATGCTCTGAAAGATTCTGAAAGACCTATTTCTCCACTGAAAATATTATAAAAACCACTACCTCCATTTCTTTAGAGACTTCGACAACAGAAGTTGGATAAGCAGTTTTCAAAATTTCTAGAAATATTTAAGAAGCTTACAATCATATTCTATTTGCTGAAGCCTTAGAACAAATGTCAAGCTATGTAAAGTTTATGAAGGATATTTTCAACAGAAAAAGGAAGTTTGAAGCTAATGAGACAGTTGCACTTAGTGTGGAGTGTGGTGCTATAATTCCGAAGAAACTTCGTGAAAAGCTTAAATATCCTGATAGCTTTACAATTCTATGTGCAATATGAGACAAATTTTATGGGAAAGCTTTATGTGATTTAGATGCAAGCATTAACCTTATGTCATTATCGATATTTAAAAGATTGGGATTGGGAGAAATAACCCCTACTACTATAACTCTGCAGTTAGCAGATCGTTCAATAACCTATCGTGAAGGAGTTATAGAAGATGTCCAAGTGAAAGTGGATCAATTTATATTTCTTGTTGATTTCATTGTGCTAGATATGAAGGAAGATAAAGAGATACCTATCATTTTAGGGAGACATTTCCTAGCCATAGGAAGAGCAATAATAGATGTACAGAAAGGGGAATTAATAATGTGCATCAATGATCAAATAGTTACTTTTAACATTTCAAAATCAATGAAATACCCTACAAAACATAAAGATGATGAATGCTATAGAATGGATGTTATAAGATATCTGAGTGAATGCAATTTCAAGACTATTTATGAAGAAAAATCTGAAGAAAAAGATTTGGAACACAAGAAAGAAGAGGAATTAGATCAATGTGTAAACCTTTCTAAGAAATATTCAAGTTATTTTCAATAAAGTTTTGAAATTTTGGACACGATAGACAAAGACAAATCATTTTGTCCATCTATTGAAAAATCTCCAAAACTTGAGTTAAAAACTTGAGTTTGTTTTTTGTGAAAATTTGTGTTATTTTTAGCCTCAAATTTAATTAATTATTATGGAGAATTTTGAAAGAGAAGGGTGTTATAAAAAGTAAAAATAGTCATTTAAGTGCTATGAGACCATTTAGAGGTGGGTTACTTAGGCTAATAGTGCATTTTACTTACAATTAAAAATTTCATAAATTATTCACTGGCGCCTAAGCTCCACCTCTCGCACTTAAATGCGAGCTAACCCGAGAGGCAGGAGCCTAAGCGCCACTTAGCCGTACTTAAGCCTCGTTTCGCGAAAGGTTAAAAGTGAATTTTAAGTTCAAAAATATCATTTTTAACACCTCCTATCATCTTCCTCAACTCATAGTCGTGATTTTGAAGGCTAGGGCAAGTGGAATTTGAAGATTTTTTGGTGGAATCGAGTGAGATTTGCTAGATCCAAGTTCCTTAAGGTTAGAGCTTTACGTCTATGCAAAAATTTTAGATTTTCACCATATATTTAGAATACATTTGGAAGATTTTGAAAATTTTCTATTCATGGTGAAAAGTGAAGAAAAATCTATGGAAATTACTTGGGGATTTTAGTTAGTGCTTTTGGAAGTTTTGTTTAGTGTTTAAACTTGATTTTAAAAGTTATTTTTGGAATTTATCAAATTTGTAGAATGGCACCAAGAATGAAAAAGAGTAGGGGAAAGAGGCCATTCGATTCGAGCAAGTTTGTCAGTTCAAAAGCTCAAGATCGATATAGTGACGCTCTGCAGTCACAAAAATTGATTCAGGAGTGATATTTCAAGAGTCTGGGTGAAAAGGTAGAAGAACTAATAGTCCGCCGACAGTGGTAATAGTTCTGTTGTTTCTCTGTCATCGCAGTGATTTCTGTTGTGAGGGAGTTTTATGCAAATCTCCCAAAGGCTGAAGACGATTGAGTTATGTTTAAAGGGAAGTTGGTACCTGTTACTCCAGAGGTAATCAACTTGTTTTACCATTTACCACCAGATACTTTGTGTTTTTATCCAAATCATAGTCCTAGTGAAGTAGAGTTAGATGAGATTATTCATATTTGACTATTGGGAGAGGACTTTGGAAGATAACCCATAAGAGGAGAGTAAATTTCCCAACTTCAAAGTTATGTGCACCTTCAAAGGCCTGGCACTATTTCATTTTTACTTGTCTGCTTCCGACCAATAATCTCAGTGAAGTGACCAGAGAGAGAGCAACATTGAATTATTGTATTCAGGAGGGAAATCCCATCAACATAGGTTTCACTATCATCAGTTTAGCAGAAGTGAAGTATGATAAAATAAAATTCATAGGCATTATTGTATTCAGGAGAGCAACATTCATTTTCACTATCATCAGTTTAGCTGCTGCTGCTGCTACTACTACAGGTATAGGATTTACTTCTTTGATATTTTCATTATGCGAGCAGGCTGGAGTGAAGTATGATAGTTGGGAGGAATTTCTATTACCTCTAAAGCCCATTACGAAGGTGAATGTGAAGACTTTTATTAGCATTCAATTTTTGTCTTGAGAGGAGGATTTTCCAGAAGTTATGGATTAGAGACGTCTGTTGCATCTACTTATGCTACATCTTCATCACGACCATCTGTTTCTCGTGCTTCTACATCTAGAGGTGATACCAAGACTCCAGATGAGTTATTGCAGAAGATGATGGATAATATCAATTTTACTGCTGATAAGGTACAAAATTTAGAGCGTTTTGCAGATCATACTAATAGTTATAATAGAAGGAAGAGTGATTATGAAGATAAATTCCACTTATTTTTGGAAAGCCTAATTAGAGGTGAACCAAATTTCCTCCATATCTATTGACCTCACTTTTGGTTGAGGTTTAGTTTTTCCTCTTTAGTAGCCTAAGGTCTAGCCATAGGACTTTCCTATCGACTATTCTTAGAAAACTAGACATGGAACCCTCACCATTAGAAATTCTACACTCTTCTCTACTCAACTTGGAGTTCCACATATTGGTCATAACCTCTGACATTTAGTAGGTGTGATCACTATGGGGGAAACTCAAGATGAGTCACCCTTAGAATTTTCGACCTTAGGGTTGACCTTGGGTGTTGGTCTGGAGCTAAGACACTCACTACACTAATCTGCACACACAATCACTCACAACTCTGAACTCAAATTTCTAACCTAGATCCCTTGATCTTTTGGGATACTCATATAGATGGTCCCCCTAAACCTACTTGCCCTAGGGCTATGGTTTAACTAAGACCACTATGTGGAGGACCCAAAATGGGAATTTCCTTTGGTCCATGGCTTATTGG